>JAAXOA010001417.1:0-16034 GCA_036561885.1 Salina celebensis
CACTGGCGAGGTATGTCTGGGGAGCTCAATAAGTACTTGGTGCCTGAACATATTCCTGAAAATCGAGAGGTATTCATTTTTAAACGAATTCCAGCCTGGGCAAATATCTCCAGTGGCCAATAATTTTTTACCATTGGTCAACATTCATTTTGTCCATGAATCTTGCAGTCTGAAAGTGGCCCAAATAGCACAAAATTGATTTTTTTTTAAATTGACAGAGAGGTGAAAACATTTTAGTCATTTGCATGAATTTAGAAGGTACTATGATTAGATACCAACACACTTCGAGTTTTATATCTTTTCTGTTTTTCTAACGTTCGTTTTATGTTCTATGTGTGCAAGGATATATTAGTCCCTTTTTAAATTTTGTCTGCTATGGTAATTTTTGTGAATTGACTGTCTAAACAGAAAGAAAGTGGACAAAATGTATGTTATGATTCCAATATTTTCGATCAATGCATCATTTGCACAAAGGGTTCACTAATTTTGAAACATCCATCGTTGTTTGTTTTTCAGATGTTCAAGCTTACCGGCATTCTAGTGATGGGCTTTGTCGTTTGTGAATTTCCGTTTCACTTCTATCACACCTTTCGGTATTTTGGCTTACCTGAAGCTCACCTGAACACTTTCTTGTTACTCATTTGGCTTTTTAGTACCAAGCCAATAATTTGCCCATTAACGTACTTCCATTTGAAGAGGAGGTTAGTATTTGTCTATTTTTTAAAAAATTATGAATTGAACTTCAGTTTTTTAAGCTTACTTCACTTGGTTAACTCAGGAACGAACGTGATGCACACTCGAATCGGTATTTTGCGTCCGGAATCGACGAGAACATTTTGGAAACGGGCATCGACACCGTGGAGTTTCATGCTAATCAAGCTCTTTCATTTTGATTACAATAATACCAGCAAGGTCGCAGGATGAAAAATGAAATAAAAGTTTGTTCTTGTATGTAGATGTTGATATGTTCCCAAACCGATAATTGTATGAATAATTTTCCATTAACATTTCATTAAATCAAGGACAACAATAAATGCGCATTCCTCTCTGTCTGACATTTGTAAAAATGTTAGAACTGATAATACAAATACATTTATATTTCCCTTTTCACAACATATTCGTTTATTTTCATAGCTTTTTCTTTTCCTTATGTAGTTTGTGAGCAGCACAAGTGCTAAATTTACCTGATTAGAAGGAGTTGTAAGTTTACTAAATGCAGCGAGCAGTGTCATGGTCATACAAAGATGTCAAACTCGACATTTTTGCAAATCCCTGAATCAGTTTCCTAAATCCCACATTTCCAACCTACTTCCAAATCCGCAAGCAGAAAATATATCTTGCATAGCTTTTGAGCGAAAAAATTCGGAGAATTGGGAGTGTTTACTTATAAATGTCGTCACGTTTGTGGGCGTTGGTTAGTATCCAAGTAACCAATGGTTACACCCAATCGGGTCACAGGTGCGTTTTTCAAAGTTTCAAAATAATTACTTAAGGATTCGGGATTGGTCCAAAAAATAAATGCCCTGGCTTTCCGTATAGTATACATGGTGATGATAGGTAATGGTATATGTTACGAATTATGTAATATGGTGGGAACATAGGCTTATAACAACGTTTGTAAAATTTACCGGAGCCTTTAATGGGTCGCGGCCGCCGGTTAATATTCGCGCTCAAAGTAAATAAAAAAGTAATTCGTAATTGGTGTTTTACTGTTTATAGTTGCAAAAAGTTAAACTGCCGTTCGTCATTCCAAAAAAGTTATTTAAAAAATCGAGTAAATCTATTGTAACTCAGTTTTGTTACAGCTCGTTATTTCAATGGCATCCTTGCTTTAAAAGGGCTTCTGCCGTGGAGTTGCAACAGTAAGGTTGTGATATCAAAAATGAAACAAGGAAAAAACAGATGAGAAGTTTAGTAAGGTGTATTACTTGAAAATAATAACAAATCTAGAATCTTTAATGTGAAGTCATATGTTTACAAATGGGTGTGCAACGCTGTGCCAATGTGTTGCTGGCCTTGTGGCGAGAGAAGCTCCCCACAAGGTTTATTGATGACCTAGTGCCAATGAGTTCAGTAAATGGTGCTAGTAGAAAGTAGGAACAAAGAAACGCATGCTTTAAAAAAACAAGTTTGTGGGGTCTGGATTGACCGGTACGAAGTTGGTTAGGGTTAGTTTGAACCGACATGACATGAAGTATCCGTTAAAAGTAAACTAATCCAAATTTGGATGCCTTAAAAAATTAAGCTGATGCGTTACCGAATCTTCGGTTTGGTAAAACCTATAAGGACAAGATAATGATACTTGAATTCATTTATTCCTTAGTATTAGTAGTCAATCGGATCGAACATAAAAAGCTGCTCCACTGAAACTTTTTGTTCAATCCATTCAGTAAATTCTGCAACTCTTGTAAATAATTTTGGTAAATTTGGCCCGTCACAATTACCCGCGGTTTAGCTAACGACGCCAGCAAGAACTGGTGGACCATCTCCAGTGGTAACGGCCGGTCCTCCTTCATCGTCTGCCACGAAATAATATAATAAAAGTGTGTTCGGAAAAATGCCAAAATTCTTTAAGGGACTTACCCCTGCACAAATCTTTGCCTTCCTCATACGTACAGAAAAAGTGTTCCTTATGTACTTGTGTGCCTTCTGTCACGGCCGGTGATAATAATTGTTCGCATTCTTCATTGCTTATTACAGGCAGAATCACACCTCTCAGCCTTCTGGGCGGCTCATTATCAGCTATATTGAAATCCCAGCCATCTCCGGTAACAAGTAATTTTTCCCCAACAGGTAACATGAAATCTTTCGTGGGAAGCTCCGCTATTCCGATTTGTTCCGAAAGCGCGAAGTTGTCGTCAAAGAACAATAGTGCAATGTCGTATCCTATAATTTTAACGTCTAACAGTTCGGGAAATATGATTTTTCTTACGATTTTTTTTATCGGATTCTTTCTGTCACCGGCCCATACTTCCGTATACCATGTATCAGAGTAAAAGCAATGCCTTGCTGATATTACAAATTGAATTCCCCTCACTGAAGTCAATGTTCCTCCACAAAAGGTTGCATTTTCACGGTCGGTTTGTACTACTACTGTATATGGCGCGTCCTTAGCTTCCATGTCCCAACCCCCCATAATTCTAAGATTAGAGCTTCTTCCCCGTTGGGCATCATGACCGCAACCAAGAATTAGGGCTGCATTCAAGATATTGCTAACACATGAAATAACCAGCATTGTTTTGCAACAACACTTCTGTTGTCCACAGTGTAAAAGGTAGGCAAAACGAATAACCCTAAAACATTTATTATGGATAAATTATACACTGTTTTCAACCATCCAATTTTATCATTGACGTCTTGGATATATCAGATAAATAATATCAAAATCACATTGTAGTTACTTTGTTCGTTTGCATGCAATCATATCGCCCATTTAATTGATATACATGATATATATTTGTTGCCAGACAGTTTAATTTGTAAAACACTATTAGATTATTATTGCTAATTCGTCAAATGCTTGTATGTATGAGATCCAATACCTTATGTCATTCATTATATATTAGTGTTCCGCTAGTTAGAAACTACTAAAATAACTACTTACCGCTCATCTTCACTAACAAAGCGTTTTTGAAAATTGAATCCCGTCAAGTTGAGGTTGAATTTTTTTCATCTGGAAAGCTATCCAGCAACAGCAGCCTAGGCAACTTACATTACAAAAACCTCACTAGCGTCTACCTTAGTTCTTGGGATTCTCTCTTATCCACTTTCATTGAAATGAAGTGGATGAGATGTTGTACAATCGGAATAGTGTGCCATGCTGAAGACTTGTATGTAAGTATCCTCGTCATTGCATTCCGTGTTGCAAACTCTTCACTTGACCTTGAGTTGTCTGGCAATTCATCTTTTATATTCAGGAGCAGTGTCAGCTTCATTTTCTGTGACTTGACTACGGGATAGTTAACATAATGCAGCTGTTACAGTGCCATTCCATCCGGTGTTATACGCCGGGCTGCTTTTGAACTGCAAGGTTATATTTCCCTTACTGGACGTATACATATGTGTAGTATTCCAGGCGTTTACTAAAGCTACTCTTTCAATGAAGTAAAAAATAGTTATAAGCCCAAGGCCGGTGTAGATTAAAGTGGTTATCTTTTGAATGTCACAATCGGTACAATTTTTTAAACTATTACGAGAATGAAAGTGACGTTTAAGGTGTAGTCTCTATAAGTAATTGCTTGTACTACGGGCCATGGAATGAGGGAATTTTCTACCAATCACCAATACAACTAATATCATTTGTTTTGTGCATCACATAAGACACAAGATTCTAATCCAACGAAGTATGTAGTCTCTATACGTAATTGCTTGTACTACGGGCCATGGAATGAGGGAATTTTCTACCAATCACCAATACAACTAATATCATTTGTTTTGTGCATCACATAAGACACAAGATTCTAATCCAACGAAGTAAACGACTGCTCGTAACTTGGGAAGAGAACACAGCAGAATCTTGACTAATTTTGCAGTAAAAATTGTTTTACAGGCCAGTACTGAACATCGTAATCTTTCATAAGAATGACTGCGTTGACCTCAACAACCAACCTATCGTCACATCAGTTTGTTTTGTGTGCAGGATCAGTTTTATTTCGTAAATCGGACAGTAAAGTATGCCTTATTGGCTGGAAAAGTGACACAAAACTGGAGTGGTTTTTTCCAAAGGGTCGAAAGAATATTGGTGAAAGTTTCCCTGATTGTGCTGTACGTGAAACTTACGAAGAAACCGGCTTTCAATGTTCCCTACTTCCGGTGAGCCTAAACACAAGGGCAACTCCTCCTGGAGGAATAGATTATCCAGACACTCCGAGGATCTTGAGCACTACATTAGAACCATTCATGGTCTCACTTCGCCAAATTGGTGGCTCATCAGTCAATCAGAAACTAATATTTTGGTATGTGACTCAAATAAATGAAAACATTCCAAGGGAGCCAAGTACGCAAATGCCCAATGAGAGCTTTGAGCCTCGACTTGTTTCTTTCGACGAGGCTATGTCGATGTTAACTTTCGAAAATGATAAATCCATACTGCAGGAAGCCTACAAGTTATTTCAAGATTCTTTAGAGACATTGTAGTGAATTGTTGTGATGATTGTCATATTCGTGATTTGTGATTGTGACTAATAGCCCTGCATACTGAAAATATATCTTAAAATACGTGATTATGGTCAAGAAATACCCCGTTTAAGTTTAATTACTTATTTTTTCCGTCTGCACATGGAGAAACAGCTTTGCATTTTATTTCTAATAGTTACTACATTGCGTATGTATCCCTCCTAAAAATTAATGTAAAACCTTTTGACTCAAAATATATAATTAATTATTAAAATTACAGTTTGATGGAAACAACACTAACCAATCCTATCTGTACGAATTGCTGTGCCATGGTTACAAATTTGGTTAAAAAATTTGGAGATGGAAAATAAACAAATAAGAATAATTTAGATAAACAATGTCTACTGGGGAAAAGGCTTTTGTGGAAACCAAGCCGTCAAAATTTTAGAATGCTTGACATATCATTCATAGTTTTCTCAGTAACAGCTGCAGTTATCCTCTGTTTCCTCATTTTCACTATACTCTCCGGACTCCTTTGTGGGCCCTGCGCACGTTGTTGTAAGAGGACCGGACGAAGACAGACCAGAGCTCCTACATTGCAGCTAGCGTCACCGTCACACCGAAGTGGGTCACTGTCACGTTCATCGTCAGTGGTTTTTGTTAGTGAATTGGAGTCCGCAGCCCACTAGAAGTCATCAAAGGGTCACGCAAGATCCTCCACAAAATGGCAGTCAGTCTTGATATTATTGTGCTCATCTCCATTGCCGGTGCTGTGCTATGTTTCTTTGTGTTGCTTGGTTTGTCCAGTTGTCTGCTGGGTCCGCTCAAAAGGCGTTTATCCAGAGGTGGCAGATGTAAATGGCGACATGTGGAGGCCCAGAACCCGGCTAAATCCCATAGTTGCAGTGGACATGGAAAGAAGAGTCTCTCCGACTTCACATGACACGGAGCTGTCCCAGTGGAACCCATGCTGTCTCTGAGGGTTTATAATTATTGCTTTTTACTTAATGGATTACATCACGAAAAACAGTTTTGTCTAAATCTTCATGAAAATAAAAATCGTTTGTAGACAAGATTTTACTTTTCACCTCGCATTTTATTATTGAATTAAAATACTGTTTTTACACTTCCAATCCAAATACCATATAATATTGCGATCCCTACCTACAAATATAATCCCCAAATGAAGAAAATATATAACAGACTGAAACAGATTACAAAATCACCCAACCACTAGAAAACCAGGCCCACCAAGCAAAACAAAATGCAATTTTTAGAATTTTAGAATAACAGACCGTTTTTCTTTTTATGAGAGAAGCTTAAGGTTCCCTGAAGGTAAGCTTATAAGAAAGTCATTCGTTATGGAAAAATATTTGTAGCTGCTTGAAATTCATCTTGGATGTTACACTGAAAATGCCAATTGACAAAGCTCCATAGTGGCAGCACGGTCTTCATCAAACATCTTTGCATAGCTGGCTGACCGCAAAAGTTCCTTGTAGTTTCTATGAAAAACAATTGTGCTCATTTATATAAACCCTTAATCTAAATTTAAGTGTATAGATTACACCTCGTTTAACTTTAAAGAGTACAAATAAAATATGTATGGATTACTTTTTCAAAACTGACACACTCTTCATTTTCAAAGGCTTCAAGTGTTCTAAATTTCTGCTGTACAAAAATAACTGCATCGCGACCTCCACATTGAACCAGCTTTCACCTTTCTCCAGAAAAAGGCTTTGCATCCTGGTTTCCAATGGATGGACATCGTATTTATGTCCGGCTTTAAGCAGCTCAAATGCCGTGACACAGCTTTCATCTGGCACCTTGACGTCAGAGTAGTACAAGAATGCCAAAAAGGCTCTGACAGCTACTTCTGACATGTCGGTCATAACCACCATTCCAAATTTGTAATCCTTGCTCGATCTTTGAAACATTGTCCGGAATACAGAGCTGTAGACTAATATAACAAAAACTTTTTAGACGCATACTAATCACGATTACAATTTATTTAAAACTTCTAACCGCAAAGAAACGCCCTGTGGGCCTTGATGTCGACATTTCCATCTGCCCGAATGATCAAATCCGGTTGAATTTCATTCAAAAGAATCCTTTTATTTGTGGGTGGATTTTCTTCCGTTATTTCAACAGGAATCGACAAATTCTTTGAGGATAAAATTCCTGTAATTGTAAATGTTCCAACCCAACTACTTCTGGGCCCAGAGCAAGTCCAGCCGTTCATGATTCCGGTTGTGTACAAATCAATTCCATTGCTGGGATTTAATCTCGATGCTGTGAAGTCTTCAATTGGGATCTCTTTGGGATCGGGATCCAATACAATGATATTAACCTGATTCATATTTCAAAAACTTTAAGCACTAACCCATTGTTCGCAGGTCCATGCCAGGGTGCAGTACACTTCCATTGACTGATTGCGAAATCCTCCAATTTCTAATCTCAATTTTGATTTTTAACAGACACTGTGCTTGTGTTGCCGCACGTTGCAGTTTTACCAGTACAGAGTCGGACGAAACAACCTGGATTTGGCTCATCAGGTTGCAATTTAATATACGGTCGTGGTGGAGCCACATTGCTATTGTAACTTCCGGGTGGGCTACCTAACGCCACTTCGACGATGACCCGTGAATTTCTAGGTAAATATATATTTTGGTGGATAAACGATTTGCAGTGTTAGTATTTAAATACATATATTCATACGTTTTTGAAGACTGTGTCCTTGCTGTTCCCTGGAATATGGACAAAAATCGTCCGAAATTCACCTCGTCTAAAGAGTTTGGCCCAGGAAGATGTGTTAACTGTAAGGTCGCCAAAGAGCGTCTTGATTCAATACCATTGAGTCCATGAAGATTCCCTGGATTCACGTAAAAGTTAAGTACTTTCTGATTTAACAACGAAAATTCCATTTTCTCAAAGTTAATGCAAAAATCGTAAGATGAATCGCCGATTTTTTGTCCGTATTCACAGGTATTATTTTGGGAATGAGAAGCCACACTTAAAACGATACACAATTTCTTGGAAAAGCTTTGATGGTTGGTTATGCCTACTAGAAAATATAACAATGCAGAATGGGTATCATACGGATATTCACGGTAATTTTACCATATCACCTGCAATACATCGGAAAGAGTATCATTAACATGTTATCGGAGTATCGGAGTGACACTGCTCAAAAATAAATTTTACGTAGTCCATATAAAAACTGTACATGGCTACAGGATACGTGTAATGTATGGTATCTCCCAATCTTATTAAATATACATGGTTAGGATTGTAAATGCACTATACTTATCTAACATGCAAACGGGAATCAAGTTCCAGCTCGTAGAAGAATGAACCATTATTACCGAATCTCAACTCGGTCGTACGATTGGTTTCAAGAAATGGATGATGCAAAAAACATTTACGACAANTAGGATTGTAAATGCACTATACTTATCTAACATGCAAACGGGAATCAAGTTCCAGCTCGTAGAAGAATGAACCATTATTACCGAATCTCAACTCGGTCGTTGGATTGGACTCCAGAAATGGATGCTGCAAAAAAACACTAAAGTCAAGTTAGACAAGATACGGTTTTCAATGAACATACCTTTCTTCATATAACAAACACTACGAAATCGTAATTTGACTACTTATAGGCATTTAGAATGGATAATGTGGTTTTATCCCCCATTCAATTATATTCTGCAAAATTTAGACAAATGAAAGGTTTCATTCCTGAATATTTTGATTTGGTATGACAAGCTATGAAGAGCTGGTTTTTGTTGATTTAAAAAAATATATTTTCATTCATACTTAAGTTCGTCATGAATGAGAATACGACGGCAAGGCGTCTTTATTTATCAATTGTACGAAGGCATGTATGTGAAAGGGAAAAAATATGACGCAGAACTAAAATTCGATACTTTTAAAAAACTATCTCGGCATCGTTAATTACCTTACCGTTTGTGTGGTGTAATTTGAAAATGAGAAATTACATTTCGTCTGGGGAAGGAGTCCGCATGTTACTTTTTACTCATCGTCATATGTACCTTGCATTGTTGATATATTCATACTACTGGTTACAACTGTGGAAATAACTATAAATTAAGCGCTCTAGGAATTTTCATTGTTTTCCAATCAAATGGATTACTACGTCTCTGATGGCACAAAAGGTGACATAAGTTAAATATTAACATCCGTAATTGTATTGGTTATTGCTGCCAGGTCAAACCACCACAATTTGTTAGATCAAAGGCTAAATTCACCGGTTAGCCAATTTTTGCCCAATCTAAAAAAACACGTTTCCAACTCTGCACACATAAAAAGGATGCCGCTTAAACTAAACACGATAGTTTAAAACCATGAAAATTGAAACAAAAGTGTTCAGAAAAATTGTAACGATTTGGCCATTGCGATGATTGTTTGTAATACTGGAATAAGGTAATGTATTCGAACTTTTTTTGCAAATCGCTGTAATAAAGTATCGCGAACTGTAAAAAAAACAATCATTCATCAGAGTTTTAGGAAACCAGTCTTCTGATTAAAATTTGTGGTCGTAAATAAATCGTAAAATTGTAGAATAGGTGTCGGATTTAGATTTCTTGATACATACTAAATTCTATATTTGGGAGAGCAGACTACCGGACAAGCTGACCACGAATTCTGGTAGGTGACCGATAATTCATTCAACAAGTGTAATAGGAAAAACTGCGTATAAATTCAATGTAGCGTTTTAACTATGAAACGTACAACTTTGGATTTTACTGTTACAATTTGTGGAAGTTGAGATATTTGTAAATTGCTAGAATAGTACGATTTTAAGATAATAACAGTCATGACGTGAATATTTATGCTTTAGGCACTATAAGTTCAGGAGTCAAGCCCAAGCCAACAAAGATACTTGAGTAGTCCAACGGCAACGTACGTACTCCAGGTAACTTCGGAACCATGCTACTCGGAAGCAACGGAATTTTGAAACTCGGCCTTTTCTGCCGTTTCTCCTTTGATCTCTGCAAGATCATACCCTTTACATTTTCACCAAACCATCAAAAGTTTAAAGTGAAAGGCCTGAAATGCTTGAAAATAATCCAATATCAAATTTGTTTCTGTGTACTGTTCACATTAGCAAGTGTGCTTCAGACGATTTATCTCTGGGGCTCCCTTAACTTACATCAAATCTCACAATGTTTATATTACGCAATATTTTCAATTTGCGGTTGTTTGTGTCTTAACTATCAATACAACAATGCTCGCGGAATAGTATCCATATTAAATGGAATGTTAGCTTTTGAAAAGTACAACAGAACTAAGCTAACGAAATGGAGGGAGGAAGTCTCTTTCAAGAAACGACTTTCACTTTGGTTGTTAAAGTTGCTCACAATTTCTGGAGTTTTACTTCCTGTTCTTGGACAATTATCTGTCGCAAAACAACCCTGTGTTCCGGTTCAGCCTGGATTCTTTTTGTTGGAGAAATGTCATTTGGCTTCGTCACCCTCTCAGTTTTTATTAAAAACTTCTCTTACATTTTACCTTCCCCTGAGTTCCTCCGCTACTTTGTGTATTCTTGGTGTCATCACGTTCCTGGCAAGATCATTTCTTCTCAGCGGTCTAATTGGGCAAATGTGTCTTGTAACCATTTTAATGCCATATTGTCTACACTCATATATTATCAGAGCGTCCAGCGATAACTCCGCTAAATTTGTTAAACGTTACAAGGTATTTCGTAAACTGGAAGTTTTTATTTCTGCGTACAATGCAGAGTTCCAAAACACAGTTTTGTGTATATTTTGGTTTGTAATTTGTGAGGGTATTTTGTCAATGTATGCGCTTATCGCTGTTAGCAAATCATTGCCCATAGAGAGAAGAATTATCTTCGGTTATTCTGTGCTTACAGAAGCATTTAATATGGTTTTGATATTTGGAACAATGTCAGCAGTTAGGGGACTTTCAATGGTTTTGTTGAACCGTGTAAGGTCCAGGAATTTTCTCGACATGACAAATCGCATGAACAGAAAATTGATGAGAAGTGTTAGACCTATGGGATTCCAGCTTGGCTACGCTAACTTTGTTGATTGTGGTACACCTATTAATGCTCAAAATGTGATTCTTAACCAAACTGCTAGCTTAGTGTTGCTGGAGTAGCACCCATTTTAATCTATCCAGTCTCTAAACAAAAAATTAAAACATCGGTTATGATTTATTAATTAAAGAGTAAATATGTTATAAAATTGGTTTGAAATTGAGCACGTGTGTGGAATGGATAAAGTCGCATGCAAATTGGTATAAAAAACGTGATAGTAAAGGAAGGCGATCAAATGTAATTTCACGAAACCTATTGACCGATGAACAAATTTGAGCGGTAATTTTCGTATATTTATGCGGAAAATTTTATAATGTTAACAAATAGGCCGAACTCAACTATATTGTTAAAGTAGTCCTCGCGATCACATCGTGAGGTTATCGATATATTTTTTTCCATGTAAGATATTACATACCAAACCATAAAATCATTTTCCAAATGAATGAAAGACAAGACACAATCAAACGCTAAGGCACGATTCCGAGAAGGAACGAAAAAGTAAGGAAAATTTTGAGAGGTGCTGTTGAATGTTTTGCGCAATTATTTGAGCCAGCTTTTGACCTGCTTTTAAAAAGAAGTAGAATTGTAGAAAAATAATTTTGGTAAATAGTGAAGTCACTAGTTAATAGCAGTAATCAAATTATTTGTACGTAATATCTAATATCTTTAAAATGATACGAAAAATTTCCTATCATTTTCAATAAATTCGCAAACTTATGAGAAAATACCTATACAAAACAAATTGACTGAGTTTACTTGGTTAAGTAATGCTGCTTGCTGTCAAGACCATCAATGCCCAACTTTGTTCATCAAATAAAAAGCTACAATGAAGCAAAATAAACAACTTACCGAACAGATTTAGCAAACAATAACCAGATATTTGTTAAAAGCTAATGAGCTGATATGTGTCAGCAATAAGTAGTCCAGTTTCCATTTCAAGTTCTTGTCGCATTTAATACCTACTGTATTTGTGTAACTTCCCATTTCACGATAATATTTCATCATGAAAGAAAAAGCTCACATAAATTCTTTTCACTGTCGCCAATTTCTAATTCTTGTCACATTTTTTACCATTTGTGCGTACTTGTTTTACCATCATTCCTATCCAAAATGCCAAACCATAGATATTTCATACATAGAAAACCAGCTCTCAAACCTAAATCAGTTTGACAATTCGCTAAGGGACTATGTACGTGTTCGTCACTTAACTCCTCCATCCACCAAACCCTACAACCTAAATTCTGAAAAAGTCTCACCCGACGCATTTTCCGGCTGGGTGGCCAACTTTTTCAAGAACAAACGAGACGGAATATTCAGCGAAGCTGGAGCAAACGCTGGAGAAGACGGTTCCCATACTCTCTACCTGGAAAAGGAACTGGGCTGGAGTGGACTTCTCATCGAGTGTAATCCAACAGTGGTTCCATATTTGAAGTCCAAGCACAGGAATGCCTGGGTCGCTGATATCTGCATTTCTCCAACACAGTTTCCTGACACACTTAACTTCTCGAACCCGACAAACTGGACTTACAGTGGAACACTCGGGGGACCTCTGAAGCTCCCTGTACCTACTTTATGGACATTTTTTGATGTTCAAACGATTCCACTTTATACTGTTATAGCTGCTTTGGGATGGAAAGAAATTGATTACTTCAGCTTTGACATTGAAGGACAGGAGCTGGCCGTTTTGAAAAACTTTCCTTTTGATTTGGTCACCTTCAAAGTCCTCATTATCGAAGTTCTCTTCTATAAGGAAAAACAATTGGCTGAGCTGGACCCTCTTTTAAAAGATAACGGATACATTTTCGTTCAAAGCTTGCAAATAGACAGGATATATGCACATAATAGTGTGAAAGAGTTAATCAAGCCGAAAACCTAATTTAGTTTGTTTAAATTGTACATGTTATTAAAACCATCGGATTTAATTTCATCTGTCTTAAATACTTCATTTCTTATGCTCATGACTTATAAATTATCGGCTCTCATACTCTCATATTACAAGGAGGTGACGCCATATACATTTTAAGAATTACATCGCTTCCATAAGGAAGAAAATGCTTTTAACTCCAGTAACATATCATATTTCTTAGGGACGACATAACAAATCTACCTAATTATGGGAGTTTTTACTTGCTAGGCCAGTACAGACAGAGGATATTTATATAGCATTGAGTTTGTTTTTACATTTTACACATGCATTAAAAAGATGTTTTAACAGGTGATGAGTAAATTTTGTTGAAAAGTTGTGTATTTTAAAATTATGTTTTGTTTGATGGCTTAAAACCTTCGGATTGATCGTATCTATTGATTCTGCTTAGGAGAAATTCTCTTCCAGCACTTATTTTAACAGTTGTTTCAATGTGTACTTTCACTATTCATCAGTCAATATGAAGCTTGAAGCACATTTAGTAATCAAACAATGCAAATCAGTGGCGTAATTTTGAATACATGTTTCATTTTATTCTAATAGTATTGAAAAACTACCCATATTGAATTCTTTAAGTTTTGTGCTTTGTTTCTTGTACGACATTTGTTGTACATTCTATTCACCTTCCGTACTGGGCATAAAGTATTTGTTATTAATTTTAATTGATTAAATCCTGGCAAATATTAATGGCATATTCAAAATCTCCTAGTTTTCGTGCTCATCCGTCACAAATGGAAGTTGTCCGTTTTCGCAGATTCACAAAACCAATTCTTTTACTTATTCTCTTAATATCATTAGTCCTTTACTTTATAAAAAGTCAAAAAAGAGCTGATGACCTAGACTATGCAAAAGTTGATAAGAAAACACTTGACTTTCTTTTGTCGGGTGGAGATCCAACAATTTCACAGAGGGATCCACGGATAGTTAACTACATCAAAAGGAACTTGCTGGTTCCACCGTCAGAAAAACCCTACAAATTGACCGGTGCATTGGCGGATCCGTCCGTTGGTCAGGGCTACTACGCCAGAAAACTCTTCAAGAATATGGTAACAATTTCATAGAAAACCACAGAGTTTAGTATGAAATTAATGAATGCATTGCTACATGTGTTTTCCAGACAGGTGGATTCTTTGTTGAAGCTGGTGGCTACGACGGAGAAACTTTCTCCAACACACTTTACATGGAACGGTTCATGGGCTGGAGAGGTTTACTAGTAGAAGGAAATCCTACTTTGTTCCAGGGAATAGTGTCACGAAACAGGAAAGCTTGGCTGAGTAACTGTTGTCTGTCAACAAAACCATACCCGCACAAGGTAAATTTCACATGGGTGGACAGGAGTAAAAACGCTTGGTGGAATATTGGAAGACAACGAGCTGAACTCAGATGGCAGAAAGAAAGTTCAGCTGGTGCAATGTCTACCGCTGCTCTCCTTGTTGGAAGCTCTGGATGTAACTGTCGTGGATTACTTTAGCTTGGACGTGGAGGGGAGTGAGATGGGCGTCCTGGAGAGCATTCCATTTGACAAAATTATTTTCAAGGTGAGATGGAAAAAGAAACAAAAAACACTATATAAACGGAGTTAAATGGAGAAAGTTTGATTGCGAAGTAAAATTTAATGGTGTATTTATGACCAGGTAATGTCAATTGAGTACAACCACTTGGCTGGAGTGGACATGCGAGGATACGGGGGAGTCATTGAGCGCTCTTTTGGTGCTCAAACTATTTTGGAGTATTTAGTTCCGAAGGGTTATCACCTGGTGGGAATTTCTCCATCCAATGTCAGTATTCATCATGATGTCGTCTTTGCACATAAATAATTTTAAATTTCGAAATTTATGAAACTTATTGGAAAAGTTTCCATACTTTTCGTTTCCGGAAATTTATACTTCGAAATGGAAAAGTAGCCAACCCTAGTTGGAAGCTCTAAATGTAACTGTCGTGGATTACTTAAGCTTGGACGTGGAGGGCCACAACCACTTGGCTGGAGTGGACATGCGAGGATACGGGGGAGTCATTGAGCGCTCCTTCGGTGCTCAAACTATTTTGGAGTATCTAATTCCTAAAGGTTATCACCTGGTGGGAATTTCTCCATCCAATGTCAGTATTCATCATGATGTCGTCTTTGCACATAAGAGTTATTTTAGCCCGGAAATTCTAGACATGCATGTGTCAGAGGGCAGTGCACATGTTTAAGGGAGCATGATACTCCAATCTGGTTATTTACGTACCATGTATTAATCCCTTGACAACGCTTCAATAACAAGATATCTTTGTTCCAATATAATCGAAAAACGTGGATTTGCAGCTAAACCTAGACCGATCAAACCAGCTAAATGTGTTAAAAGTCGACAGGAGTAATAATCACTGAAGAAAATCTTTGTTATTGGTATATGTTTAGGTGAGTTTCGAATCTCACAAAACCACTTTTGGCCGTTGCACACAAACAACCATATAGCACGAAAATTACAGGTGTGCCAGCGGCATTCTATTACTGTTTACGCTGTATTTCAAAATCTTAGGAACCAATAGGAGAAAACAGCTGGTATCTGGGATGCATGGGACATTTTTTACTTCTGGATCTCGGAATCCGGGATTTTGTTTTTTTAACTTTTTTTAGGAGAAAAGAAAGGAACATCAAAAAAAATTATTTAAATAAACCGTTATACGCATTCAGAGAAGGAACTTTTTTAGATTGTTGAAAACAAGGTGGTGAAATGATGTCAAATGACACCACACTTGCCATATAACAATATTTGAAAAGTTAGACTTGACACTGGCCGTTGTATTTTCCCGACGGGCCCCAAAACTCAATATATGAATCAAGCTGGTGAAATGGAATGTGATAAATGAGCATTGCGTTAAAGCATTAAAATAGATGAGAATTGTATAGAACGATGCACGTCATCACTGTACCGA
>JAAXOA010001418.1:0-16031 GCA_036561885.1 Salina celebensis
TATATGAAAACAACACAATTTAAAATTTTGATATGGATAGGTCGAATGTTCATGTTTGTTTTTGTTTTCTAGGAGTCAAGGACACATTTCAAAACAGATGATTTTTTAAAGGAGGTGCTTTTGCTTCAAAATTGGACATGAAAATTTTCTCCAGCAGACATTTACGTTTTTTTCTGTCTAAATGACCAGATCCAATATCCGAACCTGATTAACTTGGAGTAAATATCGTTTTTGAATATTGACGACCACCGCGGCAAATGATAGAACCGAGTTTTTGAAACCTCAATCAAAGATAAATGTTCATGAGTTTGTTGTAACTTTAAACTTGTTGACCCACACATCGACAAATTCAGTGCTATTACGATAATCAGCCGAGTAAATTGTGAACTAAAGACCAGTCAGCAAAAATATTATTTTAAATTGTGTGTTACCGTCATGAAGCCGAGAAAGTAGCTGTTTCAGACAACTTGATTTCTCAGGGCTACTTTAAAATATTTTATCATCCCCAAGACAATCAGGGATCTCCGATGGAAGATTTTTCTGACTCAAGTAAGCCAAACATTTTTTTTCTATTAGATTTAAAGTTTCTAGCATTAAGGTACATTTGTAAGAAAATCTTTTCTCTGGCTGAAGAGTTCCAATTACGGGATCAGTTCGCCTCATCATTCACAAGCTTGTCATATTTAGGTTGTTTATAGCAACAAAGATATCGTTATGAAATTTGATACTGTTCCCTGTTCTCAATGGCACATTTATCAATGTGGGTCATTAACCAAAATAGCCTTGTTTTTAATAGGTTTGTTGCTTGCTTGATTCCTTACTTAATTTTATGTTTCAATTTGATCGCACCTCCGAAAGTCATTAAAGTTTGTTATTTGATAGCACCGCTTGTGCACTAAGACAATACGTCATACGTTCATTCAGAAGAATGTTTACATTGAACCATGACATTCATTAGAGACCAAGTCTATATGTTACTGGGTCAGGTATCAGTACACAATAGTATCATCTAAAGACATCTTTGATAATGATACCACTGATAAACCAATCCACAATCATCCCACCTTTACACTTTAGTTAAAGTTGAATGCGCCAAATTTCTCAATGAATATGTCTAATGTCTACAGTCTATAATGATCATGTCGCGAAAATGTATATCGTTTTCGGAACTGGAAATAGTTCGGTATCAAATATTAAAAAATACATAAAGCCATATCTCAATTTGTCGCATCGTTGAATTGAATGATTGGAAGGTAGGTTTCCACTTTAGATAGAATACGGAAACTGTTTGAAATGAGCTTCGCAAATCCGTATTTTATGTAGTTCATTAAGTTAACGTAATACATTTAAGGCAAATATGCGAGCAAATCTATTTCTAGTTGTTGACCTGGGTCACGGCCAAACTGTGTAATCATCAGACTTGCTCATGCACAAAATGGAACCTGGTTTCGGGCTCTGGGATTGAAATGATCTTAAGATGTGGTTGTTTTCATACTGACTGTTGAAACTAAAGTATGGAAAATTTTCAGATGTTTCTCCAGATAAATTCTACGATTCTGTTAGAATTGTGGTGGAAACCGACTCACCGACTGTCAACACCGATTTTGAATCCTAGTGTTTTCTTGTTGTGGGACATGATTGGGAGAAAGAATATGTATCGATAGCAATTATTGCGTTCAGAACAAAGTTTTGGTTGTTTTTGTAGTTTACAGCTTGTTTTTGTCATCGATATCTATTACTCATTCCATTGGTGTAGAGACACTTGAACAGTTTATACTTTCTCGTTGTCTCCATAAACTCCTAGTCTCTTATTGTAGATTTGAAGTTTCCACAAATGGAAATACGTGACAGTGTTTGAGTTGTTGTTTCCTAACATTTTCTCAGACTTTCCATACAATTTGTTTTTGAAGTACAGCAGCCGCCTCTTCATTCCACAGAAACAAAATTAAGCAACATGTTGTTAAAGAATTGAAAGTTTTGTATATACATACAATATACGATCATTTTGGCTGATGAAATTTCTCACTTACTTTTAAAAACGTTTCAAGTATAAGTTGTTAACAAGTTTCTTGATGATCCTTTAAACATCAGTAATGTCTCGCTGTAATTAATCTAAACAGCCAACCGATTAAAATTCCTTTAAGTCACTACTCAGAGCATTTCGCTTTATCTTGCTCATTCAAATGAATTATGGGATTGCGTCTTGAAGCAAACAGTGTTGACTGCATTTTTTAAGCGATTACGAAACTACTGAGACTGTTGTAATGCCAAAATATGATTTAGTTAAAATAGAAGAAAAAAACACGTATTCCTTCTCCTTCTACATTTTAAGTCGATTCTAAGTAACTAAATGAAATTATATCGAGCTCAGAGTTCACATCTCGAAATACTGTGACAATTTTTTAAGAAATAGTTTCAAGTATTGTCTGATAAATATTATGCCTGTACAGCACATAATTTTCCTGGAATTATACTTTAAAAACATTTAACCCTTCCGAGTGACATCCTAAGTAATCTTAATATTACATTTAAAATTGGAATCAGTGTGAGAAATGCTAAATTCAGATGCGTTCATGACAACAAGCCGAGGAAAAGAGTAACAAGGAGAAGGCAAGGTTACAAGTCTAGGTTAACTTATTGTTGATAACGATGGCCAAGAGTATGTTATCCATGAAGAAAAGAGTCATTCCGATAGTAAGATCGTTTCTGAGATGAAATAAATATTAACGACAGCGGGAAAAGAGCTTAGTTCATAATCTAATCTGGCTTAAGTTACGCGTGAAAGCATCTTCAACGTCCGCGTGTTATTGGAAGATAGTCGTTTTTGTCATATCTATCATTACGCCATTTTCATTCATAAACTGTTTTTTTATCTATTAATATTGTAATTAATGAAGTGGGAATTATTAGTTTTTTCTCCGTATCATCGTCTCCATTTCATTTCTTTCAGTGCTGAAAGTTAGAGCAAGCTTGGATCATACACTTGTCTGTTATACAAACAGAAGGAAAGAAGTCTGTTTTCGGTTTCTGTAATAACTACATTTTTATGAGATTCAATATTGTTCTCAAAAGTGCATTAAGAAAAAAATATATATTTCGTTATTCCCTTTACTCGTAAATACATAAATTTTCATCCGCCGATTGCCGTTCTTTCAGTGTTTTTTTATCGATTCTACAACATTCCAAATTGGTTTATGCAACAAAAATGAGTCGGAAAAGATTTCTCATTTTTCGTTTTTTATTGCTAAACGTTTAAGCACGTTCCACTCCACTTTTGCAACATTAAGTTGGCAATAGACAGATGAAGAAGATAGGAACAAGTCGCTCTTATCAAGTAGTGGAGTACTCTTCTTATGTGTCACATTAAATATGGCAAAAAATACTGTTTGCTGTTTTTTTACAATTCATCTTGGCAGATTGCAAGTAGCGATTTAAAACGCTGAGGAAGTGAACGCATAGCTTTCTGGAAGAAATCACATTTTGTGCTGAAAAATTATAAAGTATGGATCCAGTTTGAAATAACCTGGGTGTACATTTTTGTATGTAAATTTGGACACTGAAAAATCGGTCCAAGGCGAGATAAAGGAAGTGTATTGATTTTGTGTGTGGATTTTTTATATTCTATTTATGTGCTTAAAAATTATAAAGTATGGATCCAGTTTGAAATAACCTGGGTGTACATTTTTGTATGTAAATTTGGACACTGAAAAATCGGTCCAAGGCGAGATAAAGGAAGTGTATTGATTTGTGTGTGGATTTTTTTATATTCTATTTTAATACGCTTGCAGTGACGAACATAATAAAGTATAATAACCTTCGATATTTATCTAAAATCTTGGTTTTATAGGGAATAATAAATAATGTGTTGAGACACACTACTTTTATTTTACTGCCAACTTGACGATTTACAATAGCTGTAAACTGTCCATTGTGTTTTCGTGTAGCGATGTAAATTTCACAATTTTAAGTTTTTCTTAGCCAACTTTTGCCGACTTCTCAAGATTTCATTTTCACTTCTCCAGAAATGAGAGCTAAAAACTATTGTTTGAGTGAATAATCGATAATGACTAGAAGAAAATATTTAGTGATAGAATAGACATTGTGCTGATGCATGACCCATTTCATGCAACTGTTGACACCATTTAAATTTTGATCTTGTTGCCTGTGGGAAAGTATTTATAAAACAGTTCTAGTTAACACCAGTGTTTGCTGTGAAATTGTCCATATTTATCTTTAAAATTCAATTTATCCTTATTTTATGCTGGAAGTTGCTCTCTACATATTTTTGGAATTCCCGTTCTTATTGACCAAAATAATTCTAAGGAATTGCCGGATGAAATAACTTTGTGATATTTAAATAAAATATAAAATTGTGACAGCTATACAGCTAAATGGTACTATAATCAGTGCGTAGCGTATAGTATAAATAAGTCAATGTTGATGGTATCGACAATCACTGTCTTGAAACTGAATTAAATTTTAGTCTTCGCATAATGCGTTTTAATAACGACCCTACCGCAGAAGGAGACAAACCACAACTTGGGAAAACTCACAAAGGTTGACATCTTCCAAATGAATTGGAAATTCCAAAAGAAAAAAGGCTGAAATTGTGAGCTGAGTAGCGTGACAAGCTTTTAGTAATCGCTCGCGATTGACATATGACAAGTTTAAATTAGTACTGAGGCATAAGGTCACCCCGATATTGAATCGGCTTTTGGCTGTGGATTACCAACTATTTTGGTGTACAAAAACTCAAACTATTTTACTTCAACTGAACGCTGACACGAAAAGTCTTAAACTGTGTTTTAGTGGGTTGAAGCTTGTTTTTCTTGAATATTCTCAAAATGTCGTCATATTCCCAGTTCATGGGTACGTCTGCAGTAGGATATGAATTTTCATACTATAATAATAATAACAATAATGGATACAACCGAGGACAAGATCCTGGACAGTACTACAGAGACAATGGGAATGGATACATGAATTATGGTATGATCTTTTTGAATTTGGAAAAGGCTATAATAGTCAATGACAACATAAGTTGAGTACGCGTATGCTTTTGTCCCAATGAAGAAATAGCAGTTTTTTTAGGTTTATAGGAATACCAATTTGAAATTTTGCACTGACTAGAAATTGTAGTAGCAACTAGCAACTGATTGTTAATGATAAATTATTTTGCTATTTACATTGCCCTGTACATCGAATTACTATTTCATGCGGAAAATCCTCGTTCAATACTTTTACGCTTAATTCAACAGTCTCATCAGCATCTTAATGGGTTTATCCAGGATTCTCCCATGAACTATTTCTTTATTTGTCAAATTACTGCTGATTATCGTGCTTTGATTAGAGTTTTTCAAGTGGCGAACAAGACGTATGTGGGAATAGACTTATAATGTAATATATAATACGTACATATACCATAGCTAGAAGAAGAATTTAAGTTCTAAATACGTTACATGATACTCTTTCCACTGTGGGAATAAATTATGTAGTTTAATAGGTATGTTCATACGTACAATGGATGCTTCTGAGACTGTTACGGTTTCCTAAGTTCACTGGAAATGACCCTTGCAAAGTTAATCAAGGTTATTGCGTTATACCAGGTATTACCAACAATTTTCATGTTGATGTCTTGAACCTTTGGTTTTGTCTGTGTAAGAAATATTTTTTACATGCAAGAAATAATTAATTTGAACCTTTTCCTACGCGCTATGAGAATCATGGAACTTAAATTGAATTGGTCCAAAAAAGTTCTAATTAAAACAGTTAATGAAGTCAAAATAAGAGTTCCATTTGGCAAATTATTGCCCACTGGAGAAAATGCATCACGACGAATTTCGTTTCTACAGAAACAAGCAAAATTTTCTCTGTCAATTTCATAAAGCTTCCTACATTCTCCATTCGCATTCGGTAATTCAAGTTTTAATTCCGCAGGCCAAAGTTTAGAAGCGTTACTCGCAAACCAAACATTTTTCAGCAGCCACATGTTATGTTACAAGACTCCACTTCCACTTCCTTCGCTGTTTCTTGTCCATATAAAGCTGACGTTTGCATGGGAAGAAAAAAAACGCTGCGTAAAAACGTAAAGGAACATTAAACAGCGCAGGAAGTAAATTACAGGCGAGATAATTATATAGCATGACTTAGTTGATTGCTATAATAAAACTAAGGGAAAGGAAAAGTTGTTACCATACACCTCCCCGTTGCCATTAGCTTGAGGCTTTATTCAGCGACATTTTTGTAAGAAATGTAATACTTTATGAGTGGTAGGTGCTCAGCGAAATGACACTAGTCGTTACTTCATACAAATATTACGTATTACACAGCTATTATGTAGACGTATCATCACATCGTATCGCTGATCATGAGGATGAGTTTGCGCTGCTGTGGGCAAAAAGAATATTTTCGCAGGTAGTCTGAGTATATCTCCTTAAGCTGATTCAGGCGTGCAGAAAAAGTAATGAGAAGCGTGGGGTAGAACGAATTCGTGGTATATTTATCAAATTATAATGCATTAAGGTACTGGTACTGGGACTACATAAAGAAAAAAGATTATTTTTTTTCCACTTGAAGCAGCATCTTCGCATCTAGAATTGTTTCTTCCCATTCTAGCATAAAAAAGTAGTTAGGATTTGACGAGATCTGGTATGTAAATGCAGTAGCGAGTATTTATAATTTTCATGTTCCATCATCATGATAAGAAAACTTGAATGTTACGGCTGTGCACATGGAATGAAATAATGCTACTATCTGTGGAAAATTGTACTTTTGTTTTCTAACCATTCTTCTCTGGCATCCATTTGCAACTAAAAATCTCTCGCTACATAATCGATTCATATAATACGTCATTCATATAGGTTGTAGTTTTCATTTGGCTACCATCTGGAATTGAAAAAGATGAGTTACAAGACAAGTTACACCTAACAAAAGCATTGTTAATTCAACTATGAAACGAAAGAGAAAAGATGCCAATTACCAATCGTACATACTATAAATATTTTTGTAGATGATATTATACTGGTTAGCAAATACCACTGGTCATACTATACAGCTATGTACGTATGGAAATAGTAAAGAATGTGGAATAATATATTCTTTTTAGAGCCCATTGGAAAATTATGAAAGGGTCAAAAGTAAAAATAGTCCATGGAGCCATTGGCTTCTCGTTGTGTTTATGTATTTTTTGTTTGTTACGTAAAGTTTACCTTTACACCTTTACTTGAAGAACAACACAGCGAACATTAACGTGCCATGATTGCATGCGAAAAAAAAACTCAAGGTCAGACTGCCGCAGGCCGCAAAATGCTAATTTATTTTGTGTTGATGGTCTGCCTATGGGCCGTTCCTCCTAACTACGAAAAAAAAACTTTCATACTTGTCATTGTCGCATATCCACTGACGTATACGGTAGTAGATGTTGTTTTTTGTTTTATGGTGACAAGCTCTCGTTTTTACTACCGTATAACAAAGATAAAAATACTACCATGCCCCAAGTGAGACGAAATATACGGATGGTTGTTAAGTGTTTTCGACCAGAGTTGAGGGAAACGCTGAACGTGCTAGGACAAAAACTACACCGCAAAACTTTATTTTCATGAAGATGTATTTCCACAACAGTGCAGCAGCGTCATGTCATGCTTGGTGTGCTTGCACTATAGAAACATAATTGCAAAATGGTTTTTATATGCTACGTATGATCAACGGTTTTGGGATTATACTTTCCTGTAGTCACCACCTATATTTCTGGTTATATTCCCAGGTAAAACAAAAAAAAAAATAGATGGGAGAGCTAGCGCACCAACCTGGTTATGCATTTAACTGCACACAATACACATAGGTATAGACGCTGTGAACAAAGAAATGTTTTGATGAGGATACTAAAAAACAACAAAAAAATAGTTTAAACTCACATTTTTGCTTAGATAATAGCTTATCGGATACCGAATAAAAATACTATATTATATATATGTGGGTATGTATGGTGTGATATAAATAATGATCTAAAAAATGATTTTTTTTGCTATATTTTTGAAGATAACAATGTATTATTTCCATTTCAACAAAAAAATACATCATCATGTCTTCAACGCTTCGTTTTCCTGCCTCTCAAGCGTTTGCAAAAACTACTTTTTGGTTATGCTTCACATATCCCCGTTTTATACTTATATACTAGAGTGAAAAAACGTGTACGTGGTTTACTATTCGCCTGGTTATAAAAACGTAGTTTGGATTTTAATGATGGAGCTTGTTCCGAAACCTTTTTAATTCATTCAAAGTCATAGCCAAGCGTTTGATTCTCTCGGTCCTCGGGGTATTTTGCACGTAAACCTACGATGTAAAAATATGTTATGTAAAAAAAGGCGTAATCCTACAATACCAAGTTGAATGTATGCATGAATATATTTTTGCAGTGCACCCTTTTCGTTAAAAGCATGTTACTAGTTTTTAAAGTTGTTGCTGTAGGTTGAAAAGGCAGTAGATTACGAGTGGAAAAGCAACCAACCTAAAAATAATGAGTATAAAAAACAACACATCACATCATCATACAAGTTTATCCAGTCAGTCAAGTCAGTCACACTGAACTAGCCTTTTTGATGATATATTTTTTGTTGTCTTGGCCATCGTCATCGTCAATACTATTTTGTGGCTCCTATCAAAACCGACCATCTTAGTTTGCGATTTTTTCTTTACGAAAGAAACATCGTCATTATAATCTGTGGTGCGCTGTCGGTGGCCGATGTAGGTAATGTTGAATGTTCAAACAGAAAATGTTGAAAAGCACATGTAGGCAAAAAATATCACCATCTTTAGTTTGCATGCATTGTGTGTCTGCTGTGCTCCTACTCTCACTCTAACTACGATCCTAGACTTTAGCAAAGAACGTTAAAAGTATCAAGATCAACCTTTAGGATTTAGTGGCCAACAGCTAGATGAAAATATGCTGCAGGCACGTTTCGCTTCCTACATAATTTTTTCCACGTCGCTGTCCTCTTGAAGTGTGCTAAGAAACCATTTCTCTAGACATATCTTGAGGTTTAGGGGTATTACTTAATTGATGTTGTCCAATGTAATGCCAACGAAATCGACTAGCCTTCATTTGTAAATCCACTGCCGTCCAGTGAGAGAAAAAAAACTTTTTGTGCATTTGATTTCAGAGGACAAAATGCACACATTCTACAAATTCAACAGCTCGCATGGTCATTTGAGTAGAGCTAATGGACATTCCGTCGGTACGATAATTGTGTTGGTGTCAAAACTACTTATTAAATCCAGTCGTTCTGGCATAATGCTTTCTATCGTAAGTGATTCGGCTCATGCGAAAGTGGGGTCGTGAGTTAGTGCATTGATTGTCAACTGAATCGACGAGTTTTGGTCAAAAAAGTGAAGGATTTTCATACTCTGGAGAAATTTATTTATGGGGTCTATTGTAAGCGGTGATAGTCGCATGACCCTTGCTACTGCAACTTTGGTGCGGCCTTTTTGGCCTGGTCTGGAATTTGAAAAACTTGGAACCGGCTAGTGACGCAGTAATTGTAATTCATTGGGAGGTTATAAGTTATATGTATATAATGCACAACAGTATGAAAACTGTTTTATGATTAGTATCAGCAATAAGCTATTTCGCAAAGATGTTGTAATGCGGGATACCCATTTCTTGTGAAAGCGATTCTCCCTTTTGAGGAAAGTGCACAAAACGTAACTATTATACTATTTTCTCCGTCAAAAATAATATCAGTGTTTAGAGATTCCACCAGCCCATTTTCGGATCGGTGCAGCTCAAAACCTTCCTGAAAGCTGGTATCAGTGAAATTCCTGTGTCGCAGTGGTGTAGTATTTTAGTACCTTATCTTAGAGGAACATTGTTACATAAGAAGTCTGCTACAGTTTTACACATTCTTACAGTTTTTTTTATACAAAAGCTTCCCAAAAGTCCAACTGTTCCGTGATTTTGTTAGATTCTGTTACATCAAAACAAGATGTATCATTAACTTGTTCTCAAAATCTTTCCTCACATCCGTTGTGCGAACAGATGAAAACTGTTTTTTACGAAAGAGTATAAAGGTCGTGAATATTCGCTACTATATATAGTTGCTGGTTGGCAGGAACAAATAGTGTCGTGAAGAAAGGGAGCTCAAGAATGAGTGTAAAGAGTACAACAGATTGGCAGTGAAGTAAGCGACCTCATTTCTCGGTTACATCTAGACTCGAAGGAGAAAGTTGTATTTTCTATCTAGCAAGAGCAGCTAGAACACACTGATGATTTTTGCAATGATGCTGTTCCGTCTTTCACTGCGCCATGCATTGATGTTCCGGGTGATGTAGCATTCTCTTGCTGTAGGTCGTGTCCCTTTTTTTATCCAGTGACGGTTTGGCAGTCGGCCCAAACGAACCAAAAAATGAAAGCATCTCCTTCATTCCAACAGTACCTAATTATTTTTCTAGCAGTCAACTCTTCTTAGTCCAGCTTTTGTTGTTACGTTTCGTATTGTAATCATTTTTTATCCAGTGACGGTTTGGCAGTCGGCCCAAACGAACCAAAAAATGAAAGCATCTCCTTCATTCCAACAGTACCTAATTATTTTTCTAGCAGTCAACTCATTTTAGTCCAACTTTTGTTGTTACGTTTCGTATTGTAATCTAGGTCAATTATAAAGTGCGAAAGGGAAGTTACAGATAAAGCCAAAGTCACGTGGATAAGAAATTAAGATTTTTGGGAAATATTTAGTGATATCAAGTTTTGAGACAAGGTCATACACCATTGTCATTACGATCTTCTTTGATTAGAATATCTTAGTTGAGGCAGGCTTTGTGTTGAGTGAGTTTGCATGGAGAGGTTGGTTTTGCTCAAACTGTCTTAAAGATCTGATCGTGAATGTTAGCAAAGAATGAACACGTGTAAAACACTTCTTCAGTGTAACATTTAGTGTCTTACAATTTTTCCGGGAAAGTTTTACAAAAAGAGTTATCCTGGATTTACTCGGCATTTCAAAGAGATTGCGTAATTTTTATTGCAACAGTACATAGCAGACAAACCGTCTATAAACAAAGAAGCGTGAAAAGTTGAAACAGTGCAATATAAAGAGTGCCTGTAGTGTAAACGCCTACTTCTCTTTACAACTGAATTATTAGTTTAAAACGTAATGGTGAATCATAGCACATCCGGAATGAAAACGTAATATTGTACCTGACATTGACATACAAAGAGAAGGTTTTTCTCTCACTCTTTTACCTGGGAACCGGATGTTTTGTTTGGTGTATAATAGAAAATATATTGTATGTATGATTAACACTTGGAAAGTTGTGAAATCCTATAATTTAGACAGGAAAAGTACCTGAACTCTAGTTTCATGTTTGCTGCATAATAATTCTAGAACGACGAACTAAATAGTGTATTTGGAACTATTACTTATGCATATGGTGCTCCATTTTCTCGCTTAACGTTTCTGTGATTATTTTCGTCGGTGCTTCCAAGTAGCTTTATTAGTGGCCCACATATTGTACGACAGTTGTTTAAGTATTATTACGAAAGAATGGATTTTGAAAGTGAACAGGTTAATCTAATTCTCTAGGATGAAGCACTTCAAATGTGAATGAAAGTGAAACAAGAAGCTACATGTAAAACTGTGAGTATTGAATTTGTGTGTCAAAGAAAAACCTGCGTCTCATGACGTGCTCATCTTAGTTCCCTTTTATAAATAGTGGTCTATGAATAATGATAAAAATGAAGAAAGAAAAGCCTATGATGAGTGTGACAGCGATCATTCAGGGATCGCAAAGCCACTGGAGCTCAAGAAACAGCATTACTCGTAAGTGACGAAGCGATTTGATATCACTAACCGAGATATAGTGTCAATGTGTCAGTTATTTGATACAGGAAATTTTTGAGTAGGAGTTAATATGTAACTTTAAAATACATAGCAGTAGAATTTGCGAAAAAATGCAAATATACTGTCCAGTTCCTTATCTGGAGTTTGTGTTATGCGATCAAGTTTTGTTTACTAATGTTGATTGTGGTGTTTGGTTGCATTGAAGCTAGAGCAAACTCTTCGGCACAACTATGAGTGTTTGCTTTTAATGGTCAACTCGCCATAGGTCACGAACGTCAAGGTTACCGAACAGCTTTATGAGTCCAAACTATGTACACAGTCTATTGTTTTTTATGTTTCAATGTCGATAATATGTATGTGTTGCTTTAGGCCATGATTCATGAAGATGTTTTCGCGTGTAATCTCATTAGGTAAACAATCCATGACTCCCCATGGTTTTCATAGAATCCGATACAAAGATATTTTGGGTCGGATTGAGACTTGCTATAAAATTAATTGCAGGAAATATGCATTGTGTAGCAATTGCTACCAAGTATACTATAAACTACTCCATATAGCAATAGGAAAAGTATCCGTAACCGTAACCTGTAACTAACTTACTAAATAATACAAATTTCGCTCGACACTTAATTTGTAGAGGGATGCATTTTTATTGCCAAATGTCAATTTCGTGTTATGGCCATTTTATGTCCCACGTGCTCGAATTTTATGCATGAACTTTGTCCACTTGAACAATGCATGTAACGAGGACTGAATGAAAAATAAGATGCTATAAAGATGATACTAAAGCATTGTGATTTTAATTACAAACAGTTTTGTAAGAAATTATTTTGATGTTCGTGTTGGGATGTAGTTGGAAGAAGTATCACAATACCGACAATTTTTTCAGTGCATGGATCAATTCAAAACATTATAGCTTTAATTGCCTTAATTTCATTGTCTGTTTCAAGATGCTTTTTTGCCTTGAACTCGCTTTAAACTTAATTATTTCTAAAACCATTTGTAATATTCCTTTTTAATTACTATTTTCGCCGAGTTTCCTGTTTCCCGTTTAGTTTAGTACTTGAGTTATTCCAAAGTACTTACAATCGTACAATTTATTTGCAACTATCATTGTGCTATCTGTAACTATTACAGTTATTTATATCTTAATCAATCAGTTATCCACGACCCGTTGATTGCCATTGATCAACTTAAGGTTTCGAAATTCAAAGGTTAAAAACGTACGTTCATTTTTTTTATCACGTTGAACATGCCCCCGAATTCATGTGAAGAGGGATAAATCAATCGTAAAAACTTACTTGCCTTGCCCACGTGCATGTCGAAGGAAACAACAAATTTTGATTAAAACTGTTTTTCATTTTATGTACTTGCTGTCTACACGTTGTATGTAGATTGAAATTCTGATGAATTCATTCATGAAAATTTATTCCATTTCGCGATATTCATCTTCATGCGTCCGAAAAAGTATCGAAATCAGTACGGAGAAGGAAAATAAATACGCTTTAATGTATGCAATTCATCTCATGAAGTCCATACTTACGAAATCATGGATTTTTACAGACATTTCAATTTCAATGCCACGTTTTATTGCTGAAATGTCAGCGTATTGAGTCTGGATAGGAAATGATGGTATTTTGCCTCATTGCAAAAATACATCATGTTTAATGTATTTGCAGATCATCAGATATTCTTGTTGACTTACTGGATACTTGAGTTTACTGTTAGCCTTGAATCCAAGTCCACAGTCTATTTCCAGCCACGCAAGTTTTAGAAATAAGATCAATGAAAGGAAATCTCAATCTTAACATCTTTTTTTTTCTCGCGATAAAAGCAATCTGATCTAAATCCTCTGAGCAAATGACAAACCAGTTAATACAAGCCTCACATAAAGCTTCGCATATGTTTGGGGTATAATTATCCTTGTCTAATGACGTAAGCCTTTATCTCTAATGCTCACATTTGACAGTCGTATTGACAGTTTAATGATATTGCAAGTTTCCTAAGCGGAAATCATTTAATCCTATTAAAAGTCACTCGCAAAGAAATATTGTTTTCTTAACAAGAGGAATACATTTTATATGCATTAACTTGATAATTAGAGATCACTTAAATCAGTTCCAGTCTCTACGATGTGCTAATACATGAAAGAATAGTTAGTCAAGAAACCAGTGGTGTGCACGTAATTCGGATTTCGTGACAGATCATTAAGCAAATTCATCTAGCCTGGGAAAAGAAAACCTCCACGAGCGGCTTCCAGCATTCATGAGTACACCGTGAAGGGAAAGTATACGCTGTATCGCGGGACAAAAGCCGGTAGGCACGTCGTTCAATGCCACTGCCTTGGAATGGTAAGCGAGTTAAATGTGCTAACATGGAAACACTAAAGCAGGAAGCAGAGTGTTTTGCGGCTGTTTTGTGCAGACAAATGCTGGATGCAGGCAGCATCAGGGTAGAATTACTCTTGCAGTAGAATACTATGAATTTATAGCAGATTCTNTGCAGACAAATGCTGGATGCAGGCAGCATCAGGGTAGAATTACTCTTGCAGTAGAATACTATGAATTTATAGCAGATTCTAGTAATATTACTATCACGTATCATGTACTCTTTTTGGTAGTAAGTCGTAGTGAAACTTCGTGAATGAAATGAGGGCAATCGATAGACTCGTTTATAGGTATTTCGGCACCAGGCTTTTCGTCGTTTTCACTTCTATGCTTATTAAACTTTCAGCCAAAGTGTAGGATAACCGTTCTTTCTGTTGTGACTGGCGGTCTATGCGTTCTATCAGAGACATGTTTATTGTAATACAACTGGCTTCACTGTTACTGAAATTGTGGTTGTCAGTTATGTGCTTAAACCGTCACACAGAGTGGAAGGAACTGGAATATAGATTGTATCAAACCGACGTATTGTATACGATGTACATTTTGCCTGTGGTGTTAGTGTCATGATGCACATAGCTACCTTGAATGGTTCCCTTACGCCCATTATTAATATTATTATGTAATGGGAAAACATGTGGAGATATGTCTTGCGATGAACCGAAAACGAGGACAATCGGATAAAAAGATTTCCGTTTTGTAGAATAAGGGTTTATTCGCAGCATCCTTGTCCGAATACGCCAACCAAAGTGAAACGAAATGAAGTTTCAACACTTTCACCCCACAATAGCAAGCTTCTTTAGTATTCTTAATTGCGTATGATGCAATATAAAACTTATACATACTTTGAACAACGATAGCAAGACCGCATTATAGAAATGGGTTAACTTCACAAGTGTTGGATGTTATTCCCTTATCCATATCAGTATATATGTAGGTATTATGTTTGCACTTGAGTTGAGATCTGGTTGGGTTAAGTTTTTTTCCTCAGACCCCATTTGTAGGAAAATAGGTCATACTTTGCATTCCCAACAGCTTCATCCCAGTTGGTCGAAGCCCTTAACAAAATGCATGGAGACGGCGGTATATTGGGATTCATTGATGACTAGGATGTGGATCAGAAAAGTATGTATCCACTTTTACTTTCACCGATGTTTTGAACCAGCATTTCTACATGTTTGACATGCACTATGTGCACTATATGCAAAATGTTAACCTAGTTGCTGGTTTTATGGTCCAGCAGATTTTCCCTTTGAAACTGTTTTGAATAAAGAATTCGTTACGTGCAGGAAATAGTAATGTATGTATTACAGTGAAAGTTAAGTTAATTATGCATGCAACGTTCCATAAAAAGTAGATTAAGTTATAAAAAGAGGCAGATTATGAGACAATTGCCTTGCGATATGTTGCTGTATTTTCAAGAAAAATGAAACAAATTGTGTCTACATGAAAACTGATTCAATATCATTTAGCAGTTAGCGGACCAAACAGTTACATTAACGAATGGTCAATGGAGCATCCACCTTCTACGTCTAAGTAACTTTACATTACCAGAGATTTGACTGAAGTGCAGGCAGGCATTTTAGCTACTATTCAGTTACAAAAATCGGATGAGGATGTACAAGTAAACCTGGTAAATTCCAGTGTATGGGTAAACAGTTAAGGTAGCAACCGTGGGTAGCAAATTTTGGCAGACTGTTCACGTCAATTAATAGTGGAATGCTCATGGACACCAGAAAAGAACCGGTGACGTAAAATAGTTTGAAAGGAGATTGAAGTTAATGATTTTTTGCAACATGTGATAGTGATATGGTTA
>JAAXOA010001419.1:0-16024 GCA_036561885.1 Salina celebensis
TGTTGTTAATTTTTGCACTGTTTTCGGAGGCAACTGATTTCCTCAGTTGGCAACTCCAGGGATATTTGTTTGCATTGTTTCTGGCATTTGGATGGGCGCTAATACCAGTGATTTACGTGATGTCACAGTGGTTCAAAGTTCCAGCAGTTGGTTTCGCAGGCTGCGGAGTTGCTTGTGCGTTTTCAGGTCTGTGACTCACAACAATACAAAAGTTTGCATTTGGTTGGTGTGTAAAAAAAACTAATTTGTTGAGCTGCTTATGCCAGGTTTTATAACAATCCTAACAATAACGGTTTTGGAGCTTCCTCAAATCAACAAGCAGGACTTGGCCCTACTCCTTCACCGAATATTCTTGATATTTCCAACATATGCGTTGGGTCGGGGCATAACCCAAATGTCAATCAATAAAAAGCTCCAGGAGAAGTGTTCAGGATTCAACTTGGAGTTTTTATGCGATGCTGCACCCGATTCATATTGTTGCGTTAAGCGTAAGCTTTCTAACAAATATAATTTGTTTTCCTATATGAAGTCATTTGATAACAAGTTTCTTTGTTAGTGCGTTCAAATTATATGGACTGGCAGGAAGTCGGTATTGGAAAGAATCTTGTGTATTTGATCTGTGTTGGAGTACTTGCGATGATGACCCTTGTTGCAATTGAATGCAGAGCTTTCAAAGGGCTAAAAAATTTCATGCTGCAGATGAGATTGAAACTTTGTAAAACAGAGTCATCATTAGGGGAAGACAAAGAGGATGATGATGTGAGGGATGAAAGGGTACAAGTTGCGGACGAAAGGACTGACTATTCGGACGGCCTTTTGATAAGGTACACTGTCATGTCTGAATATAACATTGCATAATGCGTACATAAATTTCAAAAGATCTTGACATTACAAAATCTACAATTTCAGAGAACTTACAAAGTCGTATGGATCAGTTAAAGCTGTAAATGGATTAACAGTAGGGGTAAAAGACGGAGAATGCTTTGGTTTGTTGGGGTAATCCAGGAATAACATTTAAGATTAGATGCAATGGCATATGCATATTCTTAATTATGAATATTATGATGATTGTCATCTTTTCAGAACAAACGGTGCTGGTAAAACCTCGACTTTCAAAATGCTTGTCGGGGAAACAACACCAGATTCGGGGGATGCATATATTTCTTCCTATTCTGTCACTCATGATAGAAGGAAAACGTACAAGTTGATAGGTTATTGTCCCCAATTTGACGCACTTCTTGGAGAACTGACTGGGAGGGAAACTTTGACTATGTTTGCAAGACTGAGAGGAGTTAAGGAAGTTGAAATAGCAGAAACTGTGGCGGGTCTTGCTCAAGAACTTGTGTTCGATCAGTACCTAGACCGACGCGTGGAAACGTACAGGTGCTTGGATAACCACCAATAAGTTTCTGTACCCCTACATACAAGATTTTTATATGAATGTTGATTATTTGCAGTGGGGGTAATAAGAGAAAACTATCCACGGCAGTAGCTCTGGTTGGATGTCCAATGACCAAAGTGGTTTTTCTTGATGAGCCGACTGCAGGTTAGTCATTAAAGATTAGGATGATTAGTTTAGTTTGCAAGCAGCTGCTTCAGAAAGTATTTCAAAAACAAGTTAACTTTCATGGAGGCAAGCGATCATTCGCTTCTCCAAGTTTTGTTCGTTTGTGATAACTTTTTTACTATGGATCTTCAGGAATGGATCCGATGGCAAGAAGACATGTCTGGTCTGCTATAAGTAGCCGAATGAGGGATAAGCGCATTTGTGTGATACTAACTTCACATAGGTAAGACAATTTTTATATCAAAGTAAATGCAGGAGATATCTGACCGTTTCTTTCATTTAGCCTGGAAGAATGTGAGGTTTTATGTTCACGGATTGCCATAATGAAAAATGGACGAATGCAATGCATTGGTTCACCGCAGCAGCTTAAACATAAGTTTGGTGATGGATTTTCCATTGTGTTACAAATTAAAGGGAATACAGGGGGAACGAATGAGGGACGAGAAATGCTCCAGGTAATTTCATTTGGTGTTCACACACAACATCGTTTATATAATTCTATTTAATCAATATTTTCCTAAAACTCATTTGCAGCGTAAAATGTCGAATCTGTCCCAAATCTCAGTTGCATCATCCGTCTCGTCAGTTGATGCCAATCATTCTATTCATATTATCGACACCTATGTTCGGTCGCATTTTCCAGCTTCCACAGAATGTGTTCTCACTTCGTCTCACGCTAATTACCTACACTATCATGTAAAACAACATAAAGGAAAGTCAGTTGAAGGAGCGGCTGTAACTTGGTCCACCCTATTCAGGGCCATGGAAAATGTGAAGGAGTCTGCGGGCATCACAGCGTATTCCATCAGCCAAATAAGTTTGGAGCAAGTGTTCCTATCTGTTTAAATATTTAAATGTTATTATTTATTCTGTACAAATAAAATTAGTTATTAACAGCGTGAGATGAATTCACACATGCACCCAAACTTAATTTCAATAGTATGCATCATTGGATATCACTTATGATGAAATGGACGGATAGCAAAATGCCAATCAAGATTGGAACATGAACTAGTTAAGCAAGGTTTTGTATTGTTTTTACTCTGCACAAATATAGTTTTAAAAATTACTGCTACAAGCTACAGTATGTATTTACACAGATCGATAACTATTAACTACACTTTCGACATCATCTACGTTTTTCCATTGTACATCACATGTCATCATCATCATCAGTATCATCAACAGTGTTTGCAGTGTCGGACAGTGGAACATTAACGTAAGGTCCACTCATAATCAAATGAAAATCCACATTATCTGGGTAATCGACAGGTGGAAGCATCTTCGGAGTAAGCAAGAAATACTGTGGAGTATTTGGCCCTTTGGCAAGTGAGCACAACAAGTTGAAGAATCGGGCTTCGTTAGTAGCGTCCATTCCCTAAAACATGTCAGCATTTTAGTTAAGTAATTATCTAAAGTCTTTTCATATGCAGATTAGATATTTTATCATACCTGATTAATTTCATCAATAACGCGGAAAGGAACAGTTGTCAACTCCTGGAGGGCAAGGATGTACAGGGCTGTAGATATAACTCGTTCTCCACCGCTCTGAAGTGCACAGCCTTTTGATCCTCCAAGTTCAGATAAAATTTCCGAAGATCGAAACTTGACGAGGATTTTTATGCCATACTTTGAAAAGTCGTTCTAATAAAAACAATCATATTCTTGTTATTGGAATTTCACTAAAATATCATGTAACCCTATAAAACTTTCATGCTTCTCTTACCCCGTCACCATCCACGAAGAGTTGGACTTTACCAGCACATCCCATGTTTGAAAAAAATCGTCCAAAATTGGTGTCTACTGTTTCAATCAGTTCATTCAATGGAGTTAACCATGCCTCCTTTTCCGTCTCTATACTCTTCTTTCAGATCCGCCAATCGCTTTTCATCAGCATCATGGTCTTTCTGCAAGTCCTTAATTTGACGCATCTTGTCTTGATAATCACGAACGATCCCGGGATCCGTTACCATCAAAAAACGAAGCTAAAACACACATATTGTTAAATCTTGCCTCACTACATAAAACATCACTCTTCGTTAGACTTAATGATAGATCAGTTACCTGTACTGTAGCTTGATTCAACTCTTTGTCGAGTTCTTTTTCTGTTAATTCGCCGCTCAAGACGTCTTGTGGAGGTTCGCTTGAATTTGGAGATTGGGTCATTGCTTCCCTCTTGGCTTGTTCAGCATCACTAGCAGCTTTCTTCACTTGGGGTTCCAAAGTCGCTATGTTTCCCTCGCATTGCTTTACATCACCTCTCATTTGTTCCAATTCGGTTTGACGTGCCACCAGTTTTACTTGAAGCATATTGAGCTGCTTGCGAGTTAATGCAGCCATGATAGCAGGCTGTACCACACGGCTACATTCGCGAGATACCAAATCGCACACATTCACTAATTTCCGTTTGTGTCCCTGTAAAACGAATAGACGCATACACACAATTAACTAAATGAGCCAAGTTACTTGATTTATAAAGTTTGAAGTTGATTATTACCCCAATGATCTCCTGAGTTTTCTTTCGCATTCCTTCCAAGTCTTTACTCTCCTTTTCTAAGGACAAGTGCTGTTTCCTTCCTGTTTCCAATCGTTGCTGTATAGTTTTCCGATAGTCTATCCGAGCCTTGATGTCTCTAATCATGTCCTCCTTTTTAGATCTTTCATCATCAAAGCCGTGCCTTCTCAGCCCCTCGGCCCCGGATTTGAGCTTCTAGTTGTTGGTCCTGCGCTTTCCACTCAAGGACACTTTCGTTTAAACGCTGCTTCTCATTGGCATTTATTTCTGTCGTCATTACTCTGGCCATTTGAAGAGGATTGTATGACATAACCTTCGACTTAGAGTAATGCGACTGCCGGAACGAATAAGCACTTTTCTCTAAACGCATTAAAAATCTTCAGTTAGGACTCAATCGACAAACCCTTTTGATATTGTAAATTGTAACAAACAGCGACTTGGTAATACCTGTATAGAATAGATTCAGTGGTGTATTTTCAGCGATATCCTGGTACAAACTCTCACTTTTTTCTGATCCTATCAAAATCTTTTCGAGGTGCCACCTGTCGTGAAGGTAGCTAAGATAGTAATCAGGTGCCTCGATTAGGTCCAACAGCACTTTGACGAATCCCCATTGCCTGAAATGTTCACAAATTAACATATTTTAGAGGAATTCTCTCTATGGAATATGATCCATTTTTCTTTCGTGGTGAATACTTGAACATATGTACCTCATGAAGTCTGCAGAGTACTGTGGTGCTGGTTTCTTATACACACCATTCCGTGGACCCTCATAGTGTGTAACAGACACACGCTTTCCCCGTTGCTCATTAANTCTGCAGAGTACTGTGGTGCTGGTTTCTTATACACACCATTCCGTGGACCCTCATAGTGTGTAACAGACACACGCTTTCCCCGTTGCTCATTAATCTCCAGCATTACCTCCACATCATCTCTGTTTTCGCAGAAGAACCCGTTCATCTCCGCAAACCCAACATGACGTTCCAAGACTCGTCCAAACTTTAAATCGTTTACAGCAATGTGAAGAATCATAGGCTCATGAATTTCGCCTTTGAAGCGCTTCTTGTTCTCAGGGTTCGAAAAATACCGAACGGTATCTGCAACATCTCTTTGTTCAGCTTCCAAATATTTCATCCTTGACACCCTCAAGTCATCAATGACCCTCAAGTCTTGCTCCGCTCGACGTATTTTGTTGGACAATAACCGACGGTTACTTTCATCCCTGTAAAAACCAGAAAAACGAGTAAAATTAAATGTACTTTATGGATCATCCCTCTGAGCTGTACTACTGATACTGGTATACAAAAAAGTCAATGGTCAAGTACCTTTCATCTTCAGAGGTGATTTCGAAAATAGCATTTTCCAATCTCTGAATGGCATTCTCAAGTTCCTTCATCTCCCCTTTGAGTCGATCATCGTCCATGTCCCCTTTCATTCTGCAAGCTTCAAGTTGCTTCTCTAACCCGGCAATTTTCGTTTTTATGTTGTTCACTCTACTGAGCCTATCATTTTCAGATCTTTCTAGCTCCTGGAACTTGGCCTGCTCGTCACTCACAAGAGTATCCACCTTGTCGTTTTCTTCTTCCACTTTCCTCTTAAGCCCGTTTACGATAGAAGCATTTGAGTTACGAATCCGGTTAACTTCACCTCGTAACTTCTGGAGTTTCGTCTCCAACAGCGTCACAGATTTCCTCATTGGTGCTAACTTTCCTTCTTCCACCATTTTCTTTGCTTTAAACTCTTCTAGTTGATTTTTAAAATTTGCAAACACATCCCGAGCTTTGACGTAAGTCATCCATGCTTTTTTCGCATTTAAATCACTTATCTTCGCGAGAAGTTGTTCACGCTCTCTGAAGTTCTCCACGTCCTTCTCCAGTCGTTTGGTATACTGCGTAGCAGATTTCAATTGGGTAGCATGTCCCTTCAAATTCTTCTCAATTTCCTGGAGTGTTTGCGTTAGTCTGATTAGATTCTCGTGCCGTTGATACAACGCATCGTTTCCGTGAGCCTTCTGGGTATTCTGTAACAGCGTGAAGGAATCCATCCCGACGAAATCTTGAACTCTGTCTTGAGGGAGGAACTGACACAAGTTGTCCAACTGGATGTTTAAAGACGAAGTAAGTTCTTCAATCACTTCGGGCTTTACCTTCTTCCCATCTAAATACCAAGTTGTTTGCACGGTTTTTCCTTGATCCTTGATGTATCGCTTGATAACGTAGTTCCTACCATCTGGGTTGAACAGTTCGATTTCAATAGTTGCTGATTTAGCGCCATGACGTATGTACTCCTTCAACTACATTTAAATAATTATATTCAAGATTAGTTCAATGAAAGTATTGAACTACATGAGCGGTTAAATCCAGAACAATAAACTAATTTTCAAGACATACCGCATTAGCTCGGCCTAAGTACTTCGGCTTTCCTGCTAACCCCAAACAGATTGCACAGACAATCGTACTTTTTCCAGTACCATTTGGCCTGGAAGCAGACAATCAAGACAAATCATGTTATAAACCAAAGGTTTCAATTACACACGCAATTCCAATGATAAAAACCATATCATATGCTTTATGGTGTTCTCACCCTAAAATTAGATTGACGTGTGCTCCTGCTCGTAACTCAGCAAAATGGTAGGTCCTGTTAAATCAAAAACAAATTGTTACATTCAATAAAAGTCCTGTATAGTGGTTCTTTGGTTCTATCTCTGTTATATCCACGTGTTGACTCTTTGCACACTAACAAAGGCTGTCGTACGCCCAGCCAACCGTTATGATTAAATGATTGATGATTTTTTACTTACATGAAATCTGAGACACGCAAACGAACTACAGAACCTTTGCATCCCGCAAAAGGTGGCTGATTCTTAATCAGCGTCGAAAGCTGTCCTGGATCTAGAAGTACCATCTTCACGTTGTTCCGTTAAATCACTGTTTCCCTTATGATCAATCAAATTTAAACAATAACTCGCTCTGATTAGTTCAACCGTCCGTCCACTTTACTAATCCTACAACCAACCAAGAGCCAAACACTTTAAAGAACAGGTTTAAAATCAAATCGACAACGACCTCACAACTCACGACTACTTCGTCGTTTAAAAGTTAAAAGTTCAGTTTAAATTAAAACCCTAAATCCGAACTCATCCTCAATCCTCGTCTTCAAACTGACAACGACTACGACTCACTTTTTTTTGTAATCTGCGTTCACTAGCAAAAAGGATCAACAAAAGTGTTAAGGAACGGAACTCTATAAATTCCCTCTCCCTCCTTTTTCTCAATTTTCTCTCAACTCTCTGTTCATACAGTTGCGTGTGATTTAGTACCCATATTGTTTTTGTGCATGTGTGAGTGGCTGAGAAGATAAACAAAAACACATGATTTCTGTTTTTCGAGGTGTCGCCGGACTCCTCAACTCGGGTTTCTCACTAGAACGGAAATCCTTCCAATTTACTGAATTTACTCGTTTCGGAATGAACTGGAAAACGAATCTTTAAGATCCCAAGTCAGAACCTTTCAGATAAAATGTAATAACTGAAACGGAGATGTCTTAATTTTCAATTCCTTTTTTCGTTTCTTTTCTACAAGTATGACTTTTCCATCTTACTCAAACATCTTCCAGTCTTGGAACACCAGACTGGGAAACAATTTAACTTGTAGAAGTTTCCATTCAAGCCCTCCAGCTTTGAAAGAAGCTAAACCTCAAACTGATGTCGCAACTAGTCCACGGCCACCCCATAACACCAATCGACCGGCGAGTCATGTGCTTGGTAATTAGTTGAATTAATTTTTGTAATAATCGTACAAACTGTTAAATTGAAGAAACTTGTCCAATTCAGGTGGACTCAGAGGGGCTCCTACTGCCCTGGACAAACTATTTTTGGTATGGTCGGGCCAGTTTAAATCTCGAAGTGAAATTCCCAGACAGCTTGAGTAAGGAAAATCAAAATACTACGAAAGGATTTAAAAACTAGTTGTGATTTTAATTAAATATCTCGTAGTGCCGACGTAATACATCGTGCGAGGAGCTTCGCACGGATTAGAATCAACATAGGATTCTTGTTTATTGCTGCAGCTGGAGCTGGGTTAATGGTGTTCTTAGGGAAAAGGGCCGCCTCCAGAGGAGAAAGTTTGGAACAGCAAAATCTAGAATGGCACCGCAAAATCAAGGAAGACTACGAAAAGGAGCAAAGGCACAAGTTAAAGTAGTGTTGGACCTGTAGCATATACTGATTAACTATGAAATTAAGCTTAGATAACGGGATAGATTTGTGAGTCGAAAGAAATCAAAAAAATAAATTATTACGGATAGGTTCGGCTTATCACCACTATTGTTTTATTCGGAAGATGAGAAATATTAGACTACATTCAAAACTTGGCTGACTATTTTCATACAAACATTATAAGAGCCTCAATCAGTCTAGAAAAGTATCTTTAATTGATTGGCATATTGACACGACTAAATAGACGAGAAATTAATTGCACTGGTTTCTTCCTGAGACGGTTTGTAGTAGGAACGGCACCTTTCGTTGTAAACCTTCAAGGTTTGCCCTCGTATAACTTCTTCCACATTCAATTTGAGTTTGAAGTTCTCGTAGCTGGAAAAAAATAACGATTTACAAAATTACAACCCAACTTTCATCAGATTGTCAGATTACTCAGAATCCAAGCAAGGGGATAATACCTTCATTTGTTCACGTTTAATGTGCTTTAACAATTGCATATCGTTTGGATTAGCACTTTTCTGTTCCCTCAGCTTCTGAAGTTTTGTAGCGGTCACTGTTAAACATTGTTTTAACGACTTGTCCCTCTCGACATGTGTATTAACTATCTGTGGACAAAAATATACCAGTTTCACAATCTTTGCCAATGCACACTACATGCTTTCTTATATAATTAGTCATTAGTTACCTGAGTAAAAAGATCTTTGCACTGTGCATTAGGGTTCACTTTCGCTGAAAATGACTCCGTAAGAATTGATTTATTTAAGGCATACACAATTTTATCGTCAACAACCCTCATCCGCTTTAACGTGTCCTGCAAAACCAAGAAAAAGTTGTAATTTTTTGACACTCGCCCTGAAAATTTACACGTTTTCTTTATGGAATTTACCAAAAATTCACTGATGTCATCGCAAATTGAAGTCATCATTGCACAAAACTTTCAAAAGTAACAAGATTGAGCAAATGCCTTCCAAACAAACAACAAACAGTTGCGAACAAACCCTGTGTATTTAGCTTGACACTTTTTAAAGCATGATTTGCGGAATATTAAGTTTCAGGAGTCAACAGAAGCAAGTTGTAGACATTTTATAATATTTTGAGAATAATAAACTAAAAAAACCAAATATCCGAAAACAAAGTTAGCTAAATAATGTTAAACAGCCGCCAAGATACTGGAGAAGTTGAATGAGCCTGTAAGCCTTATCATTTTTTGAATTGTGAATCCTTGTTATGTGAAACACATCCAGCCACGTGAGACTTTCACTGGTTTGGGAACACTCCATGTCACCCCGTCTACAAACAATCTTTGTTCGTGGATTTCATAGCAATAGCTTTTCTTGGCTATGGATTCTGCGGACTGTTCAGTTTGCAATGTTTGCATATGGATCTTGCCTAAGGTTTAAAAATATGAAGTTTTTTTTTTGCTTGGTTTGCAGGAGTTGCCGTAAAAAAAGCGTAAAACTGTCCATAAACGCGATATATTATGCGAGTATGCGACATTATTCCTTCATCTTTTCATAGTTGTGGAAACAGTAATTTATAGTTTCTTAAACAATGGCTTTTAGTAACTCAGAGGTTTACTCAAGTTTCAAGCTTTTCATTTCATAACATTTTTTTCTTTGCGCTAGCACGTTTCGTCAAACCTTACCCCACACCTTCCAACTTCCTCTTCACACCCAAAAAAACTTCTAAATTCCTTTAAAAAAACATGGTATCAAGACTGTTTAACTCGTTAAGTGGTATCTTCAAAGGATCCCGTCCCACCAGCACTACCGATATCGACAATAATGAACCCACCGAACCTGGAGTCACTCATTGGATCTAATGGCAAAGCTGAGGACAAGTCTCTTAAACTGAATACACCGAAACCGTCGAAAACCGACATCACAGCAAATCCCGAATCATTGGACAACAAGGACCAGTCATTGGACGACAAGGACCAGACATTGGACGACAAGAACCAATCATTGGACAACAAGGACCAATCATTGGACAACAAGGACCAATCATTGGACAGTAGCAAGCCCCCCTCACTGAACAGTATATCGACAAAAATGAGCGAATTGGGCCTTCAAGTTTTAAGCTCGGATATGGTCATCGAGGGAGTCAGATCACGTTGTGAACTATCGCCATTGTCAACCTCCTCGACTAATATGCTTGAGTTGGTGGAGGAACATTCCTTACTAGCTGTTGATGAAGACACCCAACTTGGCGGAGAAACGAAACCTGAAAAGTTCTCAAAAATCAGTGGACAAGAAAGTGATTCGCTGCATACTGAGGATAATACCGGAAAGGAGGATAACTCGGGGGATAAGCGCAGCATTGTCTTCATGAATTCGCAGTTTAAGTTGAACCAAAGCCATGATGCAATGGGGAGCTCGACTGAACCGAATTTATTCTATGAAAACAGTATCGACGCGGACCTGCAGACGTTAATTAGAAGGGCGAACCAAAGCCAGGATGCAACGGGGAGCTCGTCCAAATTGAATTTATCCGGTGCAGACCATATCGACACGGACCTGCATTCTTTAATTAGAAGGAAGAACCGAATCGGGTAAAATTCCTTCGGTGCTATCAGGTCAGTTTATCAAGTATTTTCATTAGGGATTACGGATTTTAATTAAGGTTTTGATTTTTTCAGACCATAAAATGTCTCCATCGGTGTCCCTGGATAATTTGTCCCATTTGCGGAAAGCTGAACGTCAATTGACAAAGCTAAAGCAGCGACCTCACACTCATGCCACCCCGTCGCCCAGAAAGAAGCCGTAAAATTTCTTCTCTGGCTTCCACTTCCGTGAACGACACTGTCCTTGAAAGCGCCATTGAAGATATCATCAAGAAAGGAGGTGACGACTTTAAGAAAAAGTATTCAGCCTGGATTTGGGACGCATTCAGAAACGAAATGAACCGCATCAAGAGCCTTATGATTAGCGAGTTTAATGACCAGCTTAGGGATGCTTTGGATGAAAGAGAACAAGAGTTTTATGATATGCGGAACCGGTATCGGGAAAAAATCCGAGAATTTGAGGCGACTTCTCAAGGATACCAGACCCTGATAGATAACAATCTGAAAGAAACTCAGAAAATGTCTACAACAAAGGATGCCACGATTGACAAGCTGAAAAAGGAGTTTATCAGGGTCAAGACACACTTCGAGAGTGATCTTCATAGACAGCTGAAGAACTTCAGGAAAGAGGCGGACCACGAAAGACAAGAACTTCAAAAGCGGAATGACGAGCTGATGAAGATCATGATGACCATAGACGTGCCCTCACAAGACGCTCAGAATGCTTTTAAATCTGAAATCGCCTCACTAAAGAAAATGGTCTCGGACCTGACAATTCAGAATGAACAACTCCAAAAGAAACTCACTGGAAAACAAGCAATTTTAGAAAATGGAAATCCCAACCAAACTGACGACCGGAGCAAGGAAAAGATTCAAAGTTTGGAATTACAATTGGAAATTTCTAAATCGGAAATCAGTGCACTCAAAAAGCAACTAGATCTGGTGGAAACAGAAAAGGAAGACAGAATCGTTGCTCATCATTCAGACGTGGCTACTTTGAATAGGAGAATACAGGAAGCTAATACGGTAAGGGATGATTTGTTAAAGAACGTAACGATGATTGAAAGGCGGGTCATCGTTACGTCCTTTATGGACCAGCCCAAAACAAAGATTTAAGCCTAGCTTTATTTAAATTAAACCAAACTGTTTTTCTTTCAGAAACACGAACATAAATTGAACGATGTTGTTGGCGAGCTGAAAGCAGCTAAGGCACGATATTCCAAAGAAATCAAGGAATTGAAACAAAAAGTTGCAAGTCAAGAAGCTCATCATGCAACAGTTTTGGACCAAGTTAGGCAGCAGTATGGTTCCAAAGTGGAAGATTTGTCTATCGCTGTTTCCCAGTTAAAATCAAAAATTACGAAAAGCTCCAGTGGCCACAAACATCACCACTCCAGCCATCATCACCACCACCATGGGACTTCTTGAAAACTTCTATTGTATTCAAAATTGTCAAGTATTTTGAAGAATTGTTTGATAAAAACAAAATCTTATTACAAAAATCATGAAAGATACATTTTTATTTTGTGTTTTGTACAAATCTTCAGTGCATGCATTAAAATCTTTTATTAAACCGCCACCGGAAGCAATCTGCAAATCACTATTGCATCAAACTTTTGCATTCAATCATGTCAACAGTCATCGGTGGGAAATCCGTGTTCACCCGCGACCAGATTGTCATAAAATGTTCATGCGGTTTTCTGCAAACGATCGTTACTATGAGACTTCAAAATTTAGTTAAAATATTACAATTAGGGCGTTTCTTGCATTGAGGGCACTAACGCTAATTTCTCAATTTCACAGTTTATCTCTACACTTACAACCTTCACCTACACCATACCTTCGCCAACCATACCCAGGAAGGAACTAAAAATGAGCGACAATGGAGCAACGCTAGCCGATATGACATGCCCTATTTGTCTTGGAATAATGATTCAGGTAATTCACCGTTATTTATTACTGATTGAAACTCTCAACATTTTATGCCTAAAGACTGCTTTTCTTCACTTGTATTTTTTTAGCCAGTTCAAATCCAATGTCCACACAGGTTCTGTGACTACTGCTTAACAGTTTGGATAAGAAACGCCAATGAACAGAAACAAAACACGACATGTCCACTATGCAGAAGTCAAGTATTGAGGAGGTCTCAGGACACCGAGACTGACAAGAAGATAAAATCCTTTTATAAGGCACAACCAATGCAGGAGCAAAAAGCACGAGAGGATGCTATTGCTGAAAGGGTTAAAATGGAAAATACGCTACAAGGAATGTCACCGGGAGCTATAATCCAACCTAGCAATTACTATGTGACCCGGTATGGGAGGATTAGTCGACCACCACAACGATTACAGATTGACTGGCATTAATAACTAAAAAACATAAAAACTGAAACAACCCTCATTTCTCTACTACTCATGCAATAAAAGTACGAAAATTTCCATAATTATCTTGAAAAATGAGCAAATCGAATAGTCTAAATTCCATCCATCTAAGTATACATTCATATAACTTTAATTAGAATTCGAATTGTTTCATTAAATAAATTCAAGAAGATGCGGGATTAACACCATTGACAATTAAAGAATGAGAAATGAAAGAAATAGAACATGTTCCGTAGGGATCGCTCATCACAATCTGAAATTATTTGACGGGGCTAGCGCTCTTGACCCTGTGTTTGTAATCTGAAAGAGTGTTCCAGCCGCTGGGTAGCGTAATTTTTCCGAGTCACTCATTCCATCCGTAGCTGATGTGACATACATAATGTCGGAATTCGGTCCTCCAAACTCAATTGAAGTAATGTTTTTGGCTGGAAGAGAAATGCTTCTTATTTTCCGTCCAGTGTTACCATCAACTTGAATTACCTGCAAAACCAAGCAAAATTTGCTACATAGGTACATACGCAAAAACTGATCATTTTCATATTATAAGAACCAAATATTGAAAGCTACCTGTGAACCGCCCCAGCAAGCAACCCACAAATTTCCATTTGCGTCAATGTTCATACCATCCGGAGACCCTTGTTCGCCCACAGCTCTAAAGTCATAAACGGTCCTACGGTTCCCTGCAAGAGATTGGGCGGAGTAAGAATTGAAGCAATTACATCATATGCATATATTTCAATGGTCTTTATTATTCTCACTGATTGTCCCTTCGTCCAAGTTGAAATCAAACACATCCACCTTTCCAGTAGGCGTGTCAATGTAGTACATAACGGGTGCTGTCACCATTCCAAGCAATTCCATTTGAAATGCCAACGTTTGTTTGAACCTGCTGAATAGAGTTGGTCACTCTATACAAGGCTGCTGAACGGTCGTTGTCGTTCATAGTACCGAACCAGCCCCTATCATTAAGCGATTTCGTTAAGTACCCTTTGGTTAGCTGCTGGATATTTAGAAACCTTACCTGCCCCTGGCGTCGCATTTACCGTCATTGAATCGATTTGCAGGCTTATCTGCCTCGACACTGAAAATACTCGTGAGAGACTCTGGGGTAGAGGATTCTCCGTCCCATTCCATGAGCATCAAGGACCTTCCAACTCCAACGACATACTTGTTGGCTTCACCTTCCACTGGAACAACAAGCGTGCTACGTTCTTGACTTATGTGCACTTTTGTGTGTTTCCCTGTTCCAGGGACGTAACGATGGACGTCTTGTCCACTGATGTCCACATAATAAAGCTCTTGCTTTGCAGAGTTCCAATGCGGACCTTCGCCCAAGCCACACGAGTGGATGGTCTGAATGTAAGAATTCATGATGATCTATCAATCTGGACTATTGTATAGTGTCAGTTAAAGTTGCTTCCAGTGAAAATGAAAAAGGCTTTATATATAATAGCCTTTAATTAATTCCGCCCACCAGTTGCAAAACAATGTTGACCAAAGTTTACTGGAAAACACTAAAATTTCACATAGACAGTGGCTTTGACTTGTTGATATTAACCTCAAAAATAGATATTTCGTAATAGTGCGTTCATAATTATTTGTTTGATGTACTATATTAGTATTACTGCGCAGTTGCATTAAAAATACCTTCACGCCAACGCCAGTGCCATGGACTAATTAGTTGGATTGGGTATGGGTTAAGTCATTAGCATGCTAAGATAACACCGACATACTGGAATAGTTGACTAATTAGCATACTATAAATGCAAAATGCGACTTTTAGCATACTGTTGTTTAGCTGTTTGGCTTTAAAAGTCAATAGTACATGACAATGATTGATTTATGGTTTTGCTATAGTTTGTGAAACTCTAGTTGAAGTTACTGTTATAAGTACATAGTATAGTAACTTATCTACTATGTTGTGCGTAAGTTTTCACAACAACTGCTGGAGTGTATCGACCTCTACAGTAATTATTCACAGACAGATAAGTGCCAGCCCATTCTCATGTAGTTTTTTAATCATTTATAGAATCGAGGTAACAATGTACATACAAAATGACATTAAGGCATTATGTAACGAATATAAAAGTTGGCACATAAAATTCTATGTAACAAAACTAATTTGTTTTTCCGTCTCACATTACAATAGTTCATCAGGAAAACAACACCTTCAATAAGTACATAATTCCAGTTTACTTTTGTTTCAACACTTGAACTTCATCGAGCTCAATACTCGAGTCTCTTGTGTCATTAGCTGGGTCCTTTAGGAATGTCAGATCATACTTCATTGCCTCAGAGTATCCAGCCAAACAGGGCCAGGTCAAACGTCCCGCTAAGGTGCATAGTATTCCCAATACAAAGTCACATATTGTTGATGCCTTGGAACAAATAGAAGTTAGTTGCACAAGAATACACAACGCTGTAAATTTAAGCTTGAAAATTATCTCACAAGTGCAAATAAACCCACACTGGCTCCAATCGCCAGGATGAGCTTTACCGGATCAAATTTTCTTCCCTCGCCATCCACATCTATTACAAATTTAAGACCGTAGCATCTTGTTAGCGTTCTTCGGTTCTCTTCATGATATGTTGTAGATCTGAAATTAATTGAAATCTTGCAAATATTATGCTATTCACGCAAAATAGCTGAAGTCATATATTTATTTTGCGCATACAGAAAATTAAATCCTGGTGCCAAGTGTGCTTGTGGATTGTCCAGTCGATCGAAGTAATATTTTGGAAGGCATTTGGAAACTGATTTAAAGTCAAAATCACAATT
>JAAXOA010001420.1:0-16022 GCA_036561885.1 Salina celebensis
ACTCATTTTCGGTAATTTTCTGTTGAATGTAATGCTACATTGAAACTGGAAACAAAATGGTTACTCCAATGAGAGTCTGGAATTACATGGTTTATGATCTTTTTGATTATTTGTAATGAAAATTGTCGTTGTCATGAATTCAAAACTTGAAAGTGGGTATTAGCGTCGCTGTTAATTGCTACGGTAACTTGAAACCAATTCGGTTCCATGACGAAGCCAAATTGAGGCTTCCTTCTGCATCACAAATGTCCGCGTTCGTCAATTGTCAATCAGGTTTGCATGCATTTTTAAGACGCGTTTTCCTTTCTTTCCGCAGTAATGATAAATTTCGTCCGTAAAAGTATTTCATACAAAACGTATGAACGTTTGTGAGCTTCCTTAGTCTTTCCTTTTCTGTCATTCAACTAACAAGCAACTTTAAACCTAGACCCTTTATACTTAATATTGAATATTAAAAAAAAAAATCAGAGTAGACAGTGCAAAAAAAGAAACAAAGTACGACGAAAAGTAAGTACACCCATTTAAAACTTAAATGCTGCTTCTAATGCGTAACAGTAACAAGAAAGGCTTGAAGACAAGCGTGTTGTACAGGTACAACATAAACTCAATGCATCTGTGTTGGCTATGTTGTATGTGCAAAGTCGAAATAGATACACGCATCTAAGAGCATGCATGGGGAAGAATAGAAAATACCTTCAACATTTTTTTCTCAAATAATTTTCTTATGTGCTTTTGCTATTAGGAAAAGTATCAGTAGCGATTCGCTAAGCTAAGTCTGTACTTTGCGAGAAATACACAATGTTTATAGAATATAAAACGAGAGCAAGTTGAAGCCTTTTATATAAACATGAATCAAAGGATAGGACACACATCATTATCAACTGTGAGTCTCTTTTAGTAGATTTAATATTAATACAGGTTACTAGACTAGATTTTTTATAGATGCAAATCGAAGACACAGAAAACTGAAAAAATTTAAATTAGCTGAAGTGAAAATAACAAAAATATCAAGAAGTGTTGGACGATTGACACTATGAGGACAAAAGGACAATTTATAAGCTATAGAGAGACGAGAAGACAAATTTGAAACGTAATTTGGGTTGGTACAAAGTTACTTAACACTTTGGAAGAAGGAGTTTTAAATACAAATACGCAGATACGCAAAATACAACATATTTAAAGTAAGTAAGCATGTAATATAAGAATGGTAGTTTATATTGATATTCAAATACTAAACTTGTCCACAAACAATGGATGTTAATGGCTTATTGTTTTTGAATGCTAACAGTTTTGTAATTGAATCTTTTTGGTTGGTATAGAGGTGTTTGCTCCAATGGGTAATGGACCACAAGAAGTGCTGACGTGTCTAAATTGACGACAAGCGAAAGTAGCTGGGAAAGGACTTAATGCAGTTGATTGAATTAACTAAGCTGATGGAAAACTCTGAACCTTCAATGGACATTTTAGATGGTTCCGATGTGGATGAAGACAATGTTGGGGACGTGGACGCAGACCAGGAAAATGTGCTCCTGGAATCGGACGACGAGGAGGTTAGCATCTAGAATCATTTGCTTATCAGTCAATTTGCATATCAGAATATTTTTTACCTTCTACAACAACATGTTGTTTTAGATTTTTTGAGAATTCGTTGTAGTGAATTTGTGAATTCATTCATTTTTTTTCTGTTTGTATGTTAATGCATGGTATGGACGGGTGCATTTAGTTTCTTAATCTTAATTTTGGTTAATATGCGATGTCGCAGCGGTGCTGCGTAGAATATATTTCATGTGTTCTTCGTAGAATCTAAGCTCCTATGTTCCAAAATAAATGGCAAAAATATCCCGGTGACACAGCATTTAGTAGAAATGGTTCACTTCACAAGTACTTCATTTAGTATCGTGTTAAAGAGTTAGCGAAAACTAGAAGTGTTTTAAACTTGTGATTGTTCTGTTTCCTAGGCGCATCCGCATCAAGGATCTAAAACAATGGGACGAGCAGAGGGTCGTAATTCAGAAGAGTAAGTTTGTACATCGTTTAGCCAGTTTCACTCCCGTCATGGTGGAAGTTAATGCTTTTAGTGAATCTAATATTACGCTTTGAATCACTGTTTCCAGGGAGGAAGACGTTCTAAACATTGTACTTCAGGGTGACGAGGAGGAAATTCTGGATTACGAGGGAGACGACAAGGAAGACGATGGCGTTAGTCAGCCAATGGGAAAAGTACGTAACCACGTTAATTGTATTCACAAATGGTGTCTTTTAATGTGACCTTAACTAATTTTATACTAAATCTGATTAGTTCCGAGACGACGACGAATACGATGAGGATGGGGATGACGACGGTGAAACCCGCACTCGCTCCAGGTTCACGACAGAAAGAAGCGTTGAAAGCCGAAACACTGGTGGCGGTGGACATTTTCCATCTACTTCAAGTATTCAAACAATCCAAACATTGGGTAAGTGTTTATAAATTTTTTAGTCCCGTAAATACTCGTCGAATACTTAACGCATTGTTGTTTTTGATTTAACAGGAGAACACAAGCTAAAACAAATGCAAGACGGTAGACCGAGACATTGGAATCATAACAATGGCCCTCGACAGGGTCTTATGCGATCCAAACGGGCCTAGGCATCCTGGTGGGAGAGGTCATCGATTTCCTGGGATGCGTCCAGGCCCTCCTGGCGATATGCAACATGGACGTCCCATGCTAAATCCTCCTGTGGTACAGTTCAATGAAGGATTATTTACTGACTTCAATCAACCGATGCGGCATCCGGGACCACGCATGAGACAACAGCCACCACAAGGACAAATGCACCATGGCCCGAGAATTCCTGATGCAGGAGGGCACCGTCATCCAATGCAACATCCGCAAGCTGGAAATACCGTTCGACCGAATTTCCCTATACAACAGCGTCCGTTTTTTCCTCCAGAAAACCACATGGGCCCTGGACCTCGCATCCAGCCACCAATGCCTCCAGGAAACTTGGTGCATCCGGCTCAACAGCAATTACCAAGACAACCACAGCCCGACTTCAATATGCGAGGTCCACGTCCACCAAGATTTCCACATAATAATATGCATCCTAATCAAAGGCCAAACCGAGCTCCCGGTAATATGAATGTTCCGCCAAATATGCAGAGACCTGACAGACCCCCGTTTCCACCACGACATCAGCGACCACCGTTTCGACCGGACATACCGCCTGAACAAATGGGAATGGGACAGAGGTTTCCTCCAGTTCAAGGGTTCCCGCCTCATCAGCCTCCCATCGCTGGACCCCCAGGATTTGTTCCGCCACACAACCAACACCCTCCCAGATTCATGGGACCGCATGCCGGTGCACCTCCACCGGATCAATATTATATGCATCCTCATGGTCCTCCAGGCAACTACAATCACCCGTATCCACCAGGAGAGCCAGCACCTTTCCCTCAAGATGCACATTGGCATGAAGGAATCCCTGCCGCTGGACCTCCTCTCCCTAATGGATCACAGTGGCCACCACAACAACCGCTAGCACCACATCTACAACAATCTAATTACGTCGCTAACCAAGCGGGATACAACAATCAAGCTCCGATGTATGACCAAGGACATCAGCGACCTGTAATGGTACATCCGAATGCAATTGGACAGCCAGCAGCTTTACCCATCACTGCAGCTTTACAAACAGCTCATCCCTTGGAAATTCCACAGATCACCAATAAATCTATCTATATCAAGCCAAATAGTGAAATCCACGATGCACTTACAAAAGGAGGATTCCGATGGAAAGATGACGATCGACGACATGAAGCCAGTGGAAGCAGCAGTGGCCATGGCAGTTCTGCCAATACCGGTGGCCATGGAAGTTCTAGCAGCACTAGTAAATACTATGACGACTACGACCATCATCATTACTACGAAAGGGATCGAGATCGTGACCGTGAACGTAGGCGACCTTCACCAGAGCGACGCCGCGAAAGGGACGAAGACGACTACTACGACGACAGGCGAAAATCATCATACTACGATGAAAGAGATAGAAGATCGCGTAGAAAGTATGAAGACGACTCACGCGAACGTCGTTACAGATCTGACAGTCCGGAGAAGGTATTACTCGTTCTTGTTCTTTGCATAACAATTTAATAATTATATTAATATAAATTTCATTGATTTATTTATAGAAAATGAGTCGGTTAGATAATTCTGACCGGGACAAGGACCGAGAAAAGGAGAGGAATAACAAGGAATCTGATAAGCTGCTTGAAGGGGCAAAGGTATTCACTAACCAAACTAGAGTCTATTTCTTTTTTAGTAATTAATTCCATGCTAAGCCCAATCTATATGTTTGTGTTTTAGAGTCTCGGCCTGGGGGAAGACTACGTTCGTAAACTGGAAGAGCAAAGAAAGCTACGTGAAAAAATTTTAAAGACAAAAGAGCAACGACGAAAACAGGTAAAAGTACCGGGAGATGGTTCCCCAGACGATTCCCAAAAGAAAGTAGTACAAAAGGATAGTATCGCAGATTCATCTGCGCCATCATCCTCTAAGAGTGGTACTTCATCTGTCACTAGTACAACTGGTGCTAGTGGCAGTGGCGTCACTAAAAAGGTTTTGCGCATCATCAGAGATAAAGCTGGAAATATCATCTCAAAAAAGGTATGGAGGTATGTTTTTTTAACTCTATTTCCTTTCAATTTTTTGTGCCAAATCAAACCTTTGCTTTACTAATTTTTACCAAGATATTATTTACAACGAATTAATCCTACGCGTTTTCACTTTTCTTATTCAGTACTTTTAATTTTAAACTTTGATCTCAAAAACTTATTACTTTGTCTTTGTGTAACTCGGAATATGTGTGGATTTCACAGTTCAAACGTTTATTATGTATGAATGTAAATGTACAAAATATTTTTTTATTTAATTGAAATGAAAGGGTTATTGTGTCCTCGTGCAACATCTAAACAATTTATTGGAGTGCTAACTTCTATATGATAAGAACATATTTTTCAGATCGTCCATGCTAAAGTTTAAAGTAAAGACTGAACAATCCTGTGATACTTCAAGAAACTCAACTTCAAAAATATGCGAAACAAAGTTTTAGATATTAGTACTATGTTAAAGAAACTTTTAAATCCAACGAACTACACTCACGCAGAACCTTTTCCATACTCTTCGAAAAGTGGTTAGAAATTTTTATTCAACATGGTCTTGTTACCATTTCTTGATTAGTATGGATTTCTGCTCAAAAGACAATTCTCTTTTTCGTTGTAATCTGTATATATATTTTATCGCATTTGCGATCGTTTACTTTCACTGTTTTCTTTTTTCTCATGTGAGCCACGCTATAGTTGTGATTCCTTTTTGTATTTGTCACAAATTATTGGCTCGTGAAATGAGAAACAAGTTAATCGTTCGTTACTAAGGTAATACGTTTGTACTTAATCGTTGATGAGAATTTGGTATTCTTCCAGTTGTCTTGGAGGCAGCTATAGCCTGGCTCACGGTTACAATCTTGACCGGTTAGTGGAAAGTTAAATGTTGGTAATTTTTTGAAAATGAACATTTTTATGCTTTTTTGCTTTTATTTTACTTCTTGATATTGCAACCTCTCGCACAGGTTACAATATCATGATTTTATAGTATTATTTCAAGTTGGCCCAATTCCATCCAACTCGCTACATGGCTGGGCTAAAAAAAAACTTGAAATTTTATTAGCGTACAAAATCCAAAGAGAAATTCGAAGTGCATCTATCTGTGATATTTTTTTCTGATTACGCTGTGATATCAATGTTCAAAAACTTTCACTCTCTAATAGTAGATAGATGGAAATAGTTTTAATTTTAAAATGAATTTAATAATTTACTCAATAAATGTTTATGATTATGGTGTTTCTGATAACAAAATATTCAGGTACATGTGGTAGTAGTGGGAAAACCTCAACAAGATACCCAACACTCAGCAACCAACGCGTAAAAAATCGCAATTAATGAGGAGAGGCAATAATGGAGACTCTCCAAAAAGAAATGACTGTTATCTGTGAACTGAACTATAATTTTAAGCAACTATTGTGTTTGGTGTCTTAAATAAGTTATATCGTATTTGTAGTAGTTTAATAGTAGGCATAGTAGGCAAACAGTTCGGCTGTTTAAAATGAATATTAGGAGTAGACAGGAATTATATTAGCTAGGGCAAAATAATTCAGAATATAAATCGTTTATCAGAAACATTAGGACGAATCTTGGAACTACGTCTTGAAGAAATGGACGATAAAAAAGGAAAATTCATCGGTGGAACTAATCATCGTACCTATAAAAAGCTTGGATGCTGCTATCACCACCCAGTCGCTTTGACAACAGCTTTAGCTTATTTAAAAGAAGTGAATTGTGGTTTATCGTGTATACTTAGACTTTAAGGTTAGAATAGAGTTTCCTAGTGACTGAAGCAAATCGTTTTAATTTATCGAGAATCCCATGGATCGAGTGTAATAGTGCTTTGTAAGTTTTCTAAATTTTGTGAAAGTATATGTAACTGTCAACTGTATTTAGTTTCGTCAACCAAGTTAGACTCAGGTTAAACATATGTATCAAGAATATAATTTTGTTTAATAAGTGTCCGTAAATTGTTCATTGTTGATTGTAACTTTCTTAAAGAATTATTATTGCTGTAAACATTTTCGTTTTTGAGCTGAAGTATACTATTCCTATTCATGTATCCTGATTGTTTTTAATGCTAATCTCCCATGTTTAGCAATAACATATTTGATTACGAAATCAGAGTATATTGATTATACATATTTAAGTTTATGTAACAACCAGAAGAATGCAATTTCTTTTAGTAGAAAATAACAAACAAAAACAATAAATTATTGATTAACGAAAAAAACTGATGAACAAGTTATCAAAGACTACCTTTTTGCAGTACTTATGAAAAATCGCATGGAATGCAAGAAATGAATTTCTATTTGCATCAAGTCAAACATCACTCATTAACTTAGTACGTCATGACGCTTTATTCTCATTCTTCAAACCACATAATATTTGATGTTCACAATATTCTATCTTACCTACGATTTAAACTCATAAAATGTTATATTCTCGTTTTATACATCGTTTTGTAGACAGAGACAACCTTATAAAGTTGTAACGCAGCATAAACTTCTTTCATTTACACATGCCTTTCCATACACCATGACAAGATTAGAAGATACACGGAATGTTGTACATTAAATCCTAGGGTTTTTATTTATCCTAATGACAAAATATGAATTATGCTAAAGCATTTGCCAATATGATTTACAAAACCTGTAAAACGTTGAGCTCGCAGCATTATGCATATTTTTTCTAGCCTCATTTAAAATCTAGGAATCAAAGCTTCTTTCGGGCTGACTAAATCAATCCCTTGAATGATTGATGAATGTTACAAACAAAAATGTAACAATAAGCAACTGAGCAAACTAAAAAAGGGTTTGAATATAGTATCGTTTATTTCAAATAAATTATGCTATTTTCCTACCAGACACAGCATCATATAATCTACTATTGAGTACAATTAACAAGTATTGTAGATCAAATGTCATCTGCATCAAATAATATATTGTCATAAATCTAATCTTTGGCTACAAAACATTATCTATTTTTGAAGCAGAAACACATTTTTGAATAGTTTTAATCTAATGTCAAACAATTTAGAAACTTTTATAAATGCTATTGTCGCAAGAAATCTCACAAAACAGTAAAGCGCACATTGAGTACCATTTGAATGGTACCAACAAAAACATTTCGTACTTATATTACATTAAAGACGAGATCACATTATATTATACTTTTATAAATATTTTTGTCCTGTAAGTTATAACTATATAGTCTGACGCATATATACAATGACTTGAGTATTGATTAAATGAAAGTAAATAAATAAATGATTTTTTCCCTCTTCCACCCACGTTTTCAACGCGAAATGTATACTTTAGTCACTTTCGTCAATTAAGTTGCATGATCGTGATATGAGAGAGAACAAGTAACTCGATAATCCATAGATTCTCATTTCTGAATTTTTGAATAATATACAGTGTACACGCGATGAAGCAAAATGGCTGACACATGTTTGTTTGTTTTATACAAATACAATTTCATTAAACCGTAATGAAGACCACGTAGCATGCTACTATGATAAAGATTCTTTGGAAGTGCACGACATCATAAACTGTATTGTTTTTGCCGGTAATTACTCAACTAACTGTTATAGCAGTGGTATCTCTTTACACAGGCGTGTGAATGGCCACATGCTCGGTCGTATCATTATTACTAATTGATGCAGTTCTCCGATGTGTTTTTGTAATTTCCTCGGACAAGTCTTTGCTACTGCTTTCCCCTCCACTGGTTGTATTATCACTCGTCAGTCCAGCACTGTCGTCATCTGCATCATCGTCCAACTTTTCACCCAAACGGCTGCTTCCAGCACCCTGCCCACTTCCAAGCAACATTCCTCCAATCATTCCACCTTTCCCGTGGCCATTCAGCGTAGCAGCAGGTGCCGCACTAGGACTAATGAGACTAGTTCGGTGAAAATTCAACGCTGAATGGGGTCGTGCGTAAAGTGCAATTTTGTCGGGTTGATGATAATGACCAGAACTAGATGACAACACTGCTATCCTCGGTAGACCCAGTTCGTCCACTTGCAAATTTCGCTGGTCTACAAGGTGGCAAAGGCGGAGGAATGAAACTGTTGCTACCTATCATTCCACTGGGAGATGCAACCGGGGTAGAATCTCTATCTTCAGACTTTCTCTTTTCACTTTCGCGACGAGCATGAAGATCTTGTTTGATCTTTAGTCCTAGCGCTCTGCTCAGTGACCCCTATGAAAGTTAATCAAACAAAGAAAACAAGTTTTGTTGTTAAAAAGTTGACCAGGAGAAAAGTTACTTTCACTGCGACATCACTATATATACCCTCAAAGGATTTTCTATTGTTGACTTTGTTGCTACTTAAAACGTCAGGTCATGTCAGTGTAGGTTATTTTTTGAGTTACGTGATTGAATTTAAATCATTAGAGAATAAATATAGTGCCCATACCTGTGAGCTCCTCCAAGTAGAGAACTGAGCAAGTGAGAAAACAAATGAGAAAACATTTTAAAGTTAGTTTGATTAGTTCTTTGTTGAATGAAACAATAGCTATATACTGGCCCTTTTCCTGGTATCGTTTGGCTACTATATGCGTTCAGCACAACCGCACAATACAAGAAAAAAAAAAGAAACAAAAAAATCTTGTTTGCGAAACTGGAAAATACGTCAGCACCAGCAGCACAGGCTAAAAAAGATTCACACAAGTTTACCAAAGCCACATTACTTAAGCCGATTAGCTGAGACTTGGAAGGTTTATTGCTTTCTTTCCAGTTTGGCGATAAAAACGAGAGAAAAATAAGAGACTTTTGTCTTGGAAAAATGAAAAGGTTAGAGAAACAAGTGCACAATACTTTCGTTAGTGTTTTTGAGCCACAAAAACGAGCATTGCTCAGGAAGTGCTTGATGAGAAAAAAGAACATTCATAGTTAAAAAATACACAACAATCACACAAGCCGTCGATGAATGTTAAGAAGTCACTTCTTTATTGACACGTTTAAAATAAAATCAGTCGAAAATATAACCAAAAAGAGACAAAAATTACAGCAAGAGAAAAAATAGGACAGACAGACAGTGATAGAGACAGAGTGATAGTTGGTAATAGATACTTTCTCTTTGTTTCCAGTAGAGAAAATGATTTTGTCGAAAAAATGTCGATATACCAGAAGTAAGCTTACAATTAGCGATATTAATATCCAGTAGAGAAATTAGATAGTGATAGACTATTTTATTATATCTCTCATATTTAATTGGCTAATTTAGATATATTACGAGTACCAGTACTAGCATTTTTTTAATATAGAGTTATTATCTAATTAATTTTAAAATAAGCCCTATTCACCTTTTGGGCAACCAGATGACTGTAAGACTGATAAATTTCCCAACAATTTAGTTAACGTACCACCACCAACCATCAAATTAATTTTGTGTTTTGTATGTGTTGTTGTGTCATTTCACAAAGTTATGGGTTTTGTTTGTCAGGGGCAATCAAACGTTTAGAGAAAGCAGGAGAGAAAAAAAGAGACATTTTGTTTAGTAAGGTGTTTTTTTTCCATTCATAATATCATTAAAAGTTAAACCAATTTTGCAACAATGTCAACAATAAAACTGTTTATATGAATCTCATAAGTTTTCACATTCCTTGTCTTTGGTTCAAAACATAACTAGGTTTTCGTTTCTGAGAAAGGTAAGAGTTGAAACTGGATTGTTCTTGCAAACTACACGTAAAGATATGAATCTCATAAGTTTTCACATTCCTTGTCTTTGGTTCAAAACATAACTAGGTTTTCGTTTCTGAGAAAGGTAAGAGTTGAAACTGGATTGTTCTTGCAAACTACATGTACAGTACTCAATATATTTAAATTGTTATGTACATTCAGTTAGAAAAAAAATTGTATTTACATAACAAGATTAGCTGTAAAAAAGACTTTGAATGAGCTTCCATCAAGCAGTGTAGATTTAAACATAAATATTTTGATTATCATAAGTTACCAAATGCTACATGAAACTATTTTGTCATGTTCATGTAGTACATGGAAGTGAACACGATAATTATCCCGTATATCCGGTCTGACACATATTACTTGCATCAAAATAATTTTTGGTATATTTTATGCTGTTGATTCTTAGAGAGAACGAGAGAAAAAAAAAGAGAAAGTGAATGCATCTATGGCATATTTTGTTGTCTTACTCGGAGACTAGTCCTTCGTCTATTATCTTCGGTACTCCTTCGGAAAGTATCTGACTGGAGAACTGCAGAGCGGCCTAAAGAGTCTGACCGCTGCTTTTCCAACGTAGACATGCGGCTTTTTGTCATGCGATACTGTTGGGTTATTTTCGCTCTGATTGTAAAAACAACAAAGATAGACATAAAAATGGGTAAAAAGGTTTGAAAGACAATTTCATGCAAACAAGTCTACCATGTAAAAATTTCTTTTGAATCAAAATTAGAAACTTTGCTGATTGTTTTTATACAGAAAAAACTTGAAGGGAACAATTATACTATGTAACAATCAAGCATAGCACAAGAAAATTATAAAGATTAACTGATTGGATTAGTTAAAAGTAATTAAGATACTTTACCTAGCAGGAGTCATCAGAGCATCCAGTTCAGCTGCGAGATGCCGACGGATGATTATGCTTTCCAGGAGGTATTCCCATTGCTGCAAAATAACACATAATTATATGGAGAAAGTTATTAAAAGTTAGCAACTGACTCAACATGTAAGGTGGAGTCAATTTCACAGTTTACAACTGCTTACACCACCAGGGAATCATATAACCTGATTGTTTTCACATGATTAACTCACCCGATGCTAGCGTATCACCATTGAATGAAGGCTCCAGCACGCAGATCGCTCCATGAACACCACTTCCTGTGAACATGACAAGGAGCATTTACAATGTTACACATATTTTCACTGACTTTCTTTTTCACGCTTGGTTGCTCTCCAATTTACACCATTTTGTTGGAGTAAATAAGGCAAGCGGAAATGCTTGCTGGCCTGGACAAGAAATGAGATTTTTTTGGTGAAAGTACACCGCTGACCTACCTTTCAAGTTTTCTGCATACTCGGTTAAATCTATGGATCTAGCCCATTGGACAAAGTGCTGATTCGTCCAAACCAGTGGGTCTGATTCACAGTGCCGACGCCTTTCCGCTAGCGCCTAATGAATGTGAAAAATAAACCCGGGTTACAAAAAAAATATAGAACGGAAAGTACATTTTTCTCTTTGTGGAAACAAAGTTGGTGTTCACTTCATAATTATTTTAACGAGTTTTTTTTCCTCTTGGGTACCATTCAATTTTAATAAGATGAAGTTCCACTTGCGAAAAAAGTGCAGAAAAATAAACTAAGTGAGAAAGTTTTCACTTACTTGTCTATCATACCCCACCATTCTCAGCAAATGAACACCATGCGCGATAGAGGCCATATGAAATTTTCTGGTTACACCTGTAAAGAAAATACCCAATTGTTTTTACTCCAAAAACTCAGCTTGGTATTCCACTTTAGTTAACTTAAGTGGTCCGTGTTGCAGATATTTTATCAGTGACAGAAACATTATTCTTGAAAGGATGCATTCCACTTGCCTAGGTATTTCTCTAGATCCTTTTTACTTAAATGATCTAACAGTCGGGCATCTACAAGACATCCTGCAAAGTGCTCAGCATACTGCAAGATAAAAGATGATTACATGACGTGAGAATTCCAGTCCAGTGTTTGGGAAAACGTTCAAAAGCTATTGAAGCTGAAGCTTACCTGTGGTAAACCAATATCAGGTAGCCACTCAGAACTGACCCATACATGAGACAGCTCAGCTATACAAGGAAACCTAACAAGAGCTGGATTTCTATGTTCTTCTATGGCCAATCTTAGTTTTTTCCTATGGAGAGGATGAGTTATTCCCAGTTCACTTTCCAACTCGGTGTCGCTCAGCTCCAAAAGGACTTTTCCACTTTTTATATTATCCGCACACCGACTCCCATACTGAGGCATACCTAAACTCACTTCAATCCAAGCTTGAACCATTCCAGCTCTCCAAAGTTCCATTGGAAGAGTCGCTGCTTCTTCAAGAGCTCTTAGTTTGTCGGCGTAACTGTCTTGCTCCGCCAGCGGTGATTGGGATACAGAACTTTGGGGAGACCAACTTGTTCTTTGTCCAGCACCCCCGCCATTCCCACCAGTCACTCCGGAACTTGGTGCACCTGCATCAAATGAAATTGCTATTTTTGTATGAAAACCACGTAAACTTGATTTCTCTCGAGGAGAAAACTTGCTTTACACTCTCAAGTTCAGAGTGCTTTATTTTTTTCTCTAGATTCTTACCATTGTACAAAGATGAATCTAACGTTCTTCGATGTTTGTTACGTGCAAATACTCGTGAAATGCTGCCCCAAGCGCCTTTAGCACCAGTAGAGGCACGACCTGTCAAGTCATTCCGTCTACTATTCTTTCTCCTTACTTCGGCAGCTTCCACTGCTAGAAGCTGTTCAGCAGATCTACTTGGATCACAAACAAAAAAACACATATTCATCCAAGTGTACAAGAGCCTCCCCTCACGTTATTTATTAAGACACACCATTTTCTATATAGATTTTATTTTGAAAAAAAAAATAGATTTCCAGATATTATTTCTATCGATATTCCCATCTGTGGTGGGGGCAAGTGTGCAAACTGCACACTACACAAATCAACCAGAGAGAATTACTCGTGACACATGTGACACTTTCAAGCACACTAAACTCTAATGGTGTGACTGTATATGGCATTTCGTCCGCATCACTATTTATATACCTACCTCGACAGCGCATTCGTTTCCAATGAGCGAGCTAAAGTTGAAAATGACAATGGTCCAGGACTGTCCCTTGGCGTGGCAAAGAGTTGAGGCAGAGTGGCTGTAGATATTACTGACATTGAATCCCCGTCTCCAGAGCCGTCCCCACATAAATCCAAACTGATTGCTGGATGGAAGAACAAATTATTGAAAAAAAAAACTTAAGTCAACTGTATACAGAAAAAATACACCTGCCATTTCAGCATTGTTCTACTTTCTCTAAATGCTCACAAGGTTAAAACCGTTGAATCAATGCTTTTGGTATACTTTTTTAAGACGTGGAAAGGAAAGGAATTAATTCATTTATGTTCCTAGAGAAAAAAAATTGCGCTGTTATAGAATCGTACCTTCATTTGCAGAATCTGAGAGATTCCCTGTAGTTGGCAGGCCACCAGCAGAGTCTCTGTCGGAGCTAAGTCTTACTCCAGAGTCGGCAGAACTACCTCTGTCTCCACCAACTGTAGCGTATGTCGCAGTAAGATTTGAAACGAGGGAGTAGTGAGAGGCAGCGTTAGTGCTGGTTGAGCGGTCGGTTTCTGCATAGATTCCGTACTGGGCGAGTTGTCTCTTTGACTGGTAAAAAAGTGGGTAAAAAACGGAAACACAAGGGAAGAAAGGGAAAGGTTTTTTTTGTTATTAATTTTTATTAACTATGTTTTACGAATGTACTACATACATTACCTACTCCCTACTCCAGCAAGGTTGTTGTACAACACACCATTAGTATTAAAATACAAGTTTTGTACTAAGTCAAGTTTCGTGATGGAGAAAGTTTCCTTTTAAGGAAAGAAAGGACGCATCAACAAAAATGTTTACAACAAACTGATGCATAGATTCCGTACTGGGCGAGTTGTCTCTTTGACTGGTAAAAAAGTGGGTAAAAAACGGAAACACAAGGGAAGAAAGGGAAAGGTTTTTTTGTTCTTAATTTTTATTAACTATGTTTTACGAATGTACTACATACACTACCTACTCCCTACTCCAACAAGGTTGTTGTACAACACACCATTAGTATTAAAATACAAGTTTTGTGCTAAGTCAAGTTTCGTGATGGAGAAAGTTTCCTTTTAAGGAAAGAAAGGACGCATCAACAAAAATGTTTACAACAAACTGAAAAATGGCTCCTTAACAAGAAAACCACTCTTGTGAAAGCACAAGTTTTTCTTTCTGTACTATTTCATATATGCACATATATTATACATTTCTCTATCACTGTCATCATTTAAATTCACATAAGTGAAAGTATAAGAAAAACGGCAATGTCACTCAAGTATATAAAAAACATACTAATTTAAAAAACAAAATCTGGCAAACACTAAAAACAGATTCATTTCGGTAGGCACGCAAATTTCATTCTTTCCACACAAAGAATAGAAAAGGCCTTCAAGCTTCCACTTTCTCTTTTTAATAAATAAAACATTTTTATGTCCATCAGTGTGTTCTTTGTGCATTTTGTAGCAACAAAAATTATTATTGGATTCTCATACCTACTTTATGAGACAACATTTTTGGCAAAATACTTACATCGTGTAGATCTTGTTGAAGTTGTTGGATTTGGGCTTCTCTCAAGTTCAACTGGGTAGCTAGTGCAAGTCCACGCTCAGCTTCATCCCGAGCGTGTCTCAAAATGCTCCATCGTTCTCTTTCAGCTTCGTCTCGCTCGAGAGCTAAGCGTTGAAGAGATGACTCGCTTTCTCTCATACGCTGTGAAATAGAAAAAGGTTCACATAGTTACCATGAAACCCTGAAAGAATTTTTGTGGGCCATTACGACAGCATAATTACTGTGAGGACAAAGGTCATAGAAACCATAAGTTTCGTTGTGAGACCAAAAACGAAACGTTTTTTTGCTATGGAAGCATAATGGAAACATGATGATTCAAATTTATTAGGATGGATTTCCTTGGAGGTGTACTCCGTGGTCCATGAACGCTGCATATTAAATTCTGAATGCGGATTTTTCATTCTTAGAAAACGAAACCCGACAGGAAAATCACCGTTTTAACAACTTTCTCTTCAATAATATTCCTGTTTTATGATGCTATCATGTTCTTTTATTGTTATTGCAGAGAAAAACTTGTACAATAAGTGTACGCACTCTCTTCCTTAGTGTAAAATTGAGAAGAAAGAGAAAGTCAATTTTCCGGTTCACTTAATCCTTTATCCTCACTTGTTTCACTTTCTTCCCTCATCTCATCTTCTACTTAGCTGGCTTATGAAAATTATGCTTTTCAACCACGAGAGAATGGTAATAACACAACTAGTAGTGCTATGCTGTTACATAAAAGTCAACTAACTTTGTCTACTCGTTACCTGTTCATAGTTGCGGATGAAATCTCTTAATTCCTTTTCTTTGTCCTCTAAAGTTGCGTACAGTTGTTTCATTTGACTTAACAACTCAAATTTCTCCGCTTTCAGTCGTTTACGGTCTCCCTTCAAGGCTGTGCATAAAAGAAACACAAAAGCATGCATATTTTATGATTGTAAACTTTCACTTTCATTTTCACCTTGTAAACACAGATTACTTTCTAAAGGTCATTTCAATTTAACAAACTAGTCCATTTCAAGATTAAAAATA
>JAAXOA010001421.1:0-16018 GCA_036561885.1 Salina celebensis
TTTGTAATTTGCTACGAGTTTGAGAGGTTTGGAAGGACCTTTTTATAAAATGACGATGTTACACTAGATTAAGAAGTTGTACAAACTTAGTATTGAATAAGGGGATTGTAGTGCCACTTTAAGAACTGAATTAATCAGCATACATTACAAGTCGCGTATCGCATGATTCAATACAAGTACACCTATGGATTTCATTTCACTGGGCTGCTGCAATGCAATAGTGCAATAGTGCAAAAAAGGGATCTCGTCACAGTAGCAAAATCCCTTTGAGTTTTCTATGCAGATCGATTTTTCACGCCACTTTAAAATCTTCTAATGCCTGTTTGAAAGTAGTTTTCATGCAACGTGCAGACTAACCATTGAATGATATTGCTATACAGATTTGATGAAAGATTTTTTTGGAACGCATGGATTCTTTACGCTTGTTTTTGAATTCTTCAAATAGATCGTTTTGTTTAAATAAAAGCTGAAAAAGATGGACTGTTAATCATATTGCAAATCTGATCTCTTTTGTACAGGGTTCCCTTGGAAGGAGGGAGATTTAACGTGCACCGATACAGGCCACAGAATGGGACTGACTGGAAGCCAGAAAAAAACTTGGAAGATGTGTACACACGTCGACTGCAACGTAGTTGAAAGAGGACAACAATCACGTTGATATCGCCACCGGTGTGTTTTTGCTACTTACTACTCCAAGTGTTATCTCTGGTAGTCCTGCTGCTATTGCTATCAGAAACTTTTTTACATGGCATTTTTTGGCTCGTCGCTTCAGCTGCCACCAGCCTGTCGTATTCAAATGCAATGTGAGAAGAGAGGAGACGTGGAAAGACGATGAAGGAGGAGGAAGGAAGCAAGAGTTGAAAAGAGAAGAATAAGAGAGGCAGCAATAAATCTGCCAATCTATCAGCTCAAACTTGAAAATATATTCAACCCTAGGGGAAAGGGAAAGTTGTGTGTGTCTTATTCCACGCGATTCTACATATTAATAGTAAACTACAAAACTTGTATTTTTAAAGTTACATCTATATGCGCATATATAATATTTATATTATAACAAGCATCACCTAAATATAATATGAAGTTTGGAAGGCATGCACCATATGGCTTGGAAGCATGCTGAAGGAAAGGAAAAAATGCATCTCATTCTAGCTTATCTCCATCTTCTTCCTTACACTCTGATTTGAAATCTGTCTCCCAAAAATTGTATTGAAATGCAACCAGCACTATATATTTAGGGATGCATGAATGAAACAAAAATGCTTCCAAACATTTCAAAATCTCGAGATTGTACAGGAATAGAAGCTAGTCCTAACTTTTCGCCACAGTCGTGATAGGCTCAGGCTCTAAATGATGAGGGACAGGTCCACTATAACTACGTACCATGCATACAATACATGCCTTCGCCATTGTCGTCATATCACTACCGCAACAAAATACCACTATGTAGAGATAGATATTGATGCAAGAGTCTTGGGAAAGCCTTTTTCTCCATATGCATTGCACCGTGTGATGATTAATGGTAGACAGTCAGTCATGCATGTACCCTTCATTCAAGCCTTATAGTACTTCCTCTCATTAACATACCGAGTGGGATTGAATGTTGAGATTTTCATTGGGTGCTATTTTTACTATTACGCATGATAGGATCCTCGGATGGTGATGTTATGCTGTTTTTAGTGTAAATGGATTCCCCTCTGTCATCTTGTCGTCTGTTTGGAAGCTTAACAGGCAAGACAGAAAGTCACAACTGTGCACCCTTATCTACGAAGTTTAATGAAAAATGTCCAATTGGACAGCTGAACAAGACCAATCTAGAATTAAAATCTACGATGTGTAGCAAAAGAACATCTAAACCAGGTGGCGTACGTCTTTTTTCTCTGCTTCAAATGTGTAGAAAAAAATTGGCTTCTATTTTGAAATATTTTTTTAGGTACAAGCAAGTGCAAATTCAAAACATGGCTTACAGTAAAAGTAATCTTCAAATTCTCCAAAATCCTTGCTTCTACGAATAGAACAGCCGATTTCCTGTAAACAAAAATTTAAAAAAATATGAATTAGCTTTTATCACTTGGACGAGTCAGTGCAAAATTAATTATTAAGTTTAGCTACCAATACCAGAGCATTCTTCTAATATTCATATGGTAGGCCAAATACCCAACAAGGTAGAACCATTAGGTTGCTTTCAATTAATTTAAAGGACACGACGGAGCTACCAGTAAGTAGGAAACATTGTAATGGTATTTTAAGTATTGTCGGCACACCATTAAAATGGATGCACTTAAATTCTTCCTGGGCACAATATGGAGGCTTGTTAAATTTCATAGTAATGGTCACGCAACCGAGGATATTTTTTTTCCTTAAGTCTTAAGCGCTGTCACCGAATATTAAAGACATCATAAGAAAACAGTCGCCATGAAAGGAAACGATTGTAAAGCTATATTATGTGTATTGTTTTTTCATGTTGAAGCCTATTATATCCTCTTTAATTATTTCGTTCATTCTTAACAGGTAATGGTGTGTCGCTGCTAGAGGATGACAGCCCAAATCGCCATAATTTTCCGGACTGAATCCTGAGCTAGCCTTGGTTCATATTGAAAAAAAAAACATCGCCATTACGAGTCGTTGCGTGTCAGAAGAACAATAGCTGGAAATCGTTTACAATTTACTCAAGAAGGGGTCCCTTTGAACAATAAGAAGTCTTAATAAAAACTTTTGAAAATGTACAAACGCAATTACATATAATTTGTAATAGATAGATTTATGTTTCAAATAAGGTATATTCTTGAACAAAATAATAAAAATAATATTATGGGAAGGGATTCTTTAAACAGGCATTTCTGCAGTGATGCAGTACAGTAGATAGTGATGAAGGGTGAAATGTTGAACTCAAGTAAGTTGTAATCCTAATAGATGAAGATTTTTTTGGGTACCGTCAATAATAGTTTTTAAACGGAATCCTACCATGGATTTTTTTTTGTAAGAAAACTTGGCTTGGAAAAGTATTTCTTTGTAGAATAATGATATGAAGCTTCGGTTCTTGTACATATTATTTTAATTTTAAAGCCCAATTTCCAATTATTAAAGAAATGAAACCTTCAGATGATCGTGGTTTCGATGATAAGTACAGTGTTGATTGTAAAAAAAGGAAGGAATTTATAATGCGGGCGGTACGTGAGGTATAGCTTTCATTTTGAGCTCTATTCATAGCTCTAGCTAAAGTGGTAACTGAACGTGTTATTATTGTTAGGTAAAGAACTCCAAGTCACGTCAAGTCAAGGTTGAAGCTTGAGAAATTTATGGCTCAGTTTTTTTTTTCTAACCTGAAGAAAGGAAAGAAAGAAGCCGAAGAAGATTGAACTCAGGTAGTGGTAATAGTAAAAGGGGAATAAAATGGGACTGTTGCAGCTATGTAGTACAACCAACAATGTAAACTTAGCTTTTGTATCCATTCATATAAAAAAAGGGCAACATATTGCTAAAACATTCAAAAACGTAATGTGAAATGCAACCTGTGGTCTCGTTTGACAAAAAATGTTGATATTGTACCCACATATTGAAACCATAAACGGCATTTTGTGTGACACAGTCCGTTGGACACTAAAACCTATTTGCTGAGTTTTTTTTATACATAAGAGATTAATTAATTTGGTATAAGTAACGGACTAAACATACTAAAATTACCGTTTAAAAGTTTTAATTTAGTTTACTGGTTTACAATATTAATACCATTTTATTATGAAAGTTTCAATGTTCAGGGATAACAAATGCAATACTAGTACGAACAGCATATAGTGCCGAACAAGAACAACTTGTTTGCCAACTCATTTAAAAGATAATTTAACATGTATATCTATGAAATGATTTATGAGCTTGTGCAACATGCAGACTCAAGTGTTTCTTAACACACATAAATGGTAAAGGTACTAAACATTATTATGACATGATACTACGCTAGTTGAACACTTTTAAAAGAGATTGGAGTAACAAACGACTCAGAACATGGTCGGCTTTATACCACCAGGAAATCTGTTTTAGACGTTTTTTCAGATCGATAACTTATTTTTCTGGCAAACCACATTTTTAATTTAATGGAAAACACGCTCTGTTCGTAACTTTAATTCTCTGTAGAAGTATAGTATATTGAGTGAATGATGTATTAACCATTTGAGTTACTTTTCCTGTTACTTTGTGTAAAAAGATAAAATATATATGTCAGATAAATACTACCTCCAATCAAACTCGGGTTTAGTTCTTTTATAAGCATAAGAAGCTTTTAATTTACAATCTCTCAACAACAATGATGTTCTATGATATGAGCCTGGCAACTAATGAAGGTATAACTTAGATTGCTATATGTCTACAATAAATGACATGCCCAACATGCTTTCCAAGAAAGAATATTTTATCAAGCTTACATTACAACAACAAGAGTCACTCATGTAATATTTCTTATGAAGTTGTCGAGATATCCGTCCGTATATTTTATGGATGAAGCATGGCTGTATAGTTCACGACCACCTTGATGGTTCTCGCCGAAATATTGGTACTGCTATGCCCTACGTCATTTTAGTTTGTGTTTTTTCATCTGAGCATGCCGTTAATCATGAAATTCATGTTTCAATTTTAAGGCCCACCAGATGCAAAGGTGCATACCGGACTGACTCAGCCGGTGGTGGCACACCAGTAACTGGTTTTTTTTAAATCATAAGTAGCTTCGAACCCTAGATATAATACATTACGAATTACGATTATTTTAACGCGCTCACAATAATTAATTTCGTATCGGATGAGCCCACCTGGTCGAAAACTGTCGTATAACCCGGATACTATGAGACCCCACACAAAAGAGTTTCGTTCCCTATAATTCTACTGATGGATTTAATTGAAAAGAAACATATCGGCAGTAGTCAGTATAATTTGAAACTAACTTATTACTTAAATTGTCGTTTTTACGACTAACTTATATTTTAGATTCACGAAGAAATTGTTATCAGTAACAATTATCAATCAAAATGACTTCCGAGTGTTTGCATATATGCTGTTGGGTGGAACCGCTAGAATTATATTTTGGAACTTACTTTGTAGGATTTGCAAAAGGTGTTTCTTACACGAGCTCATCTAGCGCGAAAGGTATTTTGAGAGACCTCATTTAAGGACTAAAACAAAGTTAAAGTTATATAGGATTCTTTCCCACCGATTCCAAATATACACCATATAACTTATTTTGCTCATAGAAAGAAAGTTCACGACTGATATATACATAAGCAGCATATTTGGGAAATATACACAGTATAAAATACATATATTATCTGTATATGAAGTACTTGTATGTATGTATGTGTATAGTTTCCAACATACACCAAAACAAGCAAGATGCACTGTTAAGAACAGCCATCGTTATTACTTTTCTCCAACCGAAGCAGTAGTCGTCTTTCAATGCTTTTGTTATTCTTTTGTGGATCCTATATCCAATGCTTCGAGTTTTCGGTGGGACGCGAATAATCTAGACAGTCAGAAGTGAATTATGGGTTTCCTTCGTTTTCAAACCTCCTCACAACAAAACGGGACGACGGACGGATGAGAGCGAGAGAGGAAGAAAGAAAGAAGAGTGAGTGAACTAGTCGTGAGTCGTGAGCTGCCAGTTGAGAAGCAATCGGGAAACGTGTATATATCGGTTGCATCCCTACTTAACCATATATATTTACCAACCTGAAATGTAAAAGAAAGCGGAGCGTCTAAAATGCAGCATAACGATAACAATGTTCATGCATGTTTCATCAACTTAACGTAACGGTGTTGTATATCCATTAATATTATTAGGAGAACATCCCACTTACCAAAGATCTGGTGCAGTAAGTACATGCATAAATATTTATTGCATCACGCAAGTCTACCTCCGCTTATCATGTATATATGCGGCTTTATAGATTTCTAACGCATCGTATATCAGATACACACACATTAATAAGTGTTGTTAACACTTACAAGTTGACGATACTTTTAAACTACATGGCTTATAATATCATTCAAACCCTATGTACATGTAAGAATCAATATGTAAAGATTCATTCCACAATAGTTTATGAGGATCAAAGATGGTCTTTAGCGAAAATATGGCATGCAGTATATCATAAAATACGGTATAAGCTAAAGCTTTACTTGGAATGTGATAAATGGATAACCACCCTTTACCATCGAAATGTTTTTGCTTAGTCAGACTAAGTCATAAGTGTTGTAATTAGTTGTTATTTGATGCATATGTCTTGATATTATCTTAAATATGAACTAAAGTATTTCTCTATGAAATATTATATGAAAACTGATAGAGTTTTGAGGTATAAACTGATATCGTTGCCTTAGCAGTGCATGCAACATGATCAATGAAAATTTTGGATATAAAGTTTTGTCTAAGCATTTTCTAGGAAACTTTTGTTCGGACGAAGTATGCATAGGGATATTCTCGGGAGTTACAAGAGCGAGAAATTTTCGCACAGCTTTTCCCCAACAACGATATCATCAAGTGTGCAACTTGCATTTGGTAGGGAATGTGAAAACAGTCGGAACATTTTAGAAGCGATGTAAACGCAATAGTAGGAGTCAGTTAGATACAGACAGAGGATGAAGAGAGTGACGTGTTTTCTATCTCTCGCATTTCACGTGTTGGTGTGCTCTCACTGGAAACTTCCCGTTCCTACTTTTCCACGAAAGAGAAAAAAAAACGTTCTGCCAGTTTCCGTGCTTGCTAAGCTGTCAGGCAGTCAGCCAGCCGGAGAGAGAAAAAAGGGAGAGCTGATGTAGCAACCATCAAACAGTTGAACCCATAACAAAAAAAAGATGCGAATTATTCTTTTCTATCCTTTTACACATGCAATCATATAAAATGCCCTTAGCTTGCTGAAAGTGCAAACTCGCTTTTGCCAGATACACTTAATAAAATGAAATCAAAATTATGAATAAGAAATAATGCACAGTTTTCACGATCAACAGCTAAATTTTCATCGATTCAATATTCCATTCATGTAAAGTTGCTAGGAAACAGTAACAAAGGAAGGTGTACACCTGCATTTTTCCTTTTTTATCTCTTTGATTTTAATGGAAAGTTTTTAGTCGTCTTTATGATAAGCTGAGCAGGATCTGTATATTGTAATAGGTTTGCCTATGGTGTATGTTTAGGGCCTAATATTAGAGCACAGTTTAAGTGTATGATGTGTAATACGCTGTAGTAGAAAATAAATAGACAGTTCCACTCCCCTGAGCGTGGGTTCCCAAAATCCCGGTTACATTTGCTAAATTGGAGATCCGCCTCCAACCCGTCTCCCATGATGATGTCAAAATTTGAGATAGAAAATAATTGGAAAATCCCATTTCTCTCTTTTCCCTTCCTATCCTTTTTCTCTCTACGATAGGATGCGATGTTGCACAATTATATAATGTATGGAGTAGGTAACACACATCCAAGTGACTATCTTTCTCCTCTTTCATTCTCATGTCCATATGATAGGAAAGCGACGTGGACAGAGGAGGCAGCCAGCGCGAGAAGTGAGTGGCAGGAAGTATTTTGTTTCAGGGTAGTTCTCTTTCCAAACAGAAAGGCTCGTTTTCCCAAGAAACCGTTAGTGTACATGTAATATGCACACTACCATCACTATCAGTTCCTTTTAAAAGATGTCAGGAAAACAAGCTCAGCTCAATGTTGGTGTGTTGTTACAACGAAATGTAAACTAAAACTAATATGTATTTCGTTTGATTTGTATCCATTTAAAGTTTTGCCTAAGGTTTTTCTTCCTGTTTCTCCCCAAAATACAAGATTTTAAAAAATTGGATGTTGTGGATTTTGAAATTAAAGTTTTGTATTGAATATGTATTATCATTTGATTGATTTTTTGGCAGTAAATTTACCATTGCCACGCGCTTAGTAAAAATTTCATTTGATTTTTTAAAACCAAACGTTCTCTAAACTACTTTTTAATGATCTCCGAACATCATTGTATTTCATTGCTATAATCATCTCATCGAGTAAATGAATAGCTCAATTCTGGAAATGTGAAACGTTTGAATTAATTATGCCTACAGTTCCGGTTGTATAATGAGCGCATAGGCCTAGCTCATGGCTTATTAAAATCAGTTTAAAAAGTTGTTTATGAATTATGAGATGCTTAAATATATTCTAATACTTTCATACTGACAACAAGCTACCGCTACCGCTTAAAAAGCTTTAAATAAGTCGTCATACTGAGGAATTAAAAATACACCATTTAAAGAAGGAAGGACATTTACTAAATAGATTCAGTTGCAAGATACTCAGCTCAACATCTCTATTAGTGGAGTAGTACCCAGTCCATAACTGTTTAAAAATTCTCCATACGACATACACCAAAGATCTATTAGTGGGTAGTATTATGTTACTTCATACACATCTTAGATACATGTGTATGAAAGGTTGAAGGTACAAAAAAAAAGCAGAAACTGTAGAATATTTATGTACTTACTAACATGCCTTGATATTCGATCGCTCAAGCCAAACGAAAAAAAGAAAAATGCAGTCAGTTGAGCCGAAAAGTAATAATTTTTGTTAGTCATCATACCCAATTCCTCTTACAACAATTTTGTTACTCTGTTTTACTCCCCTATTTTCGGTTTCGCCTGTCTGCATCATGTCCTTTTTTTCTCTCTATTTTTATGGACGCAGAATCATCACTCCAAGTAGCGTGTGCATTGTGCACTTTGATGTAACTCATAATATGAAAGTTGGTAGCATGTAGTAGTACATCATATTATAAGGACAGGGATCTTATATCATAAAAATTCACTCTTCTTTCGGTCTTCCACACATGACTGATTATATCACTTGTGTGTAAACTCATGCTCGGTAAGTTAAAAAACATAACCACATATTGTACGCAGGGATGATCATGATTTTTGTTAGTTTTATGATTAACTACCCATTCAGTGACGTCGTTTTCAAAATTAAATATTTACGGTAAATCGAGCCACTATCTTTGCCTCAAATTTTTTATGCTATCAAACACGGGTAAGACAAATGAACACACAGGTCGAAGTAATGTAGAAACTAGTGCACCATGAGAAATCAAATTATTTACAGCAGAATTTTAAAAAGATTATTCAACAATCAGCAACTATATTTCCTTTTGGACCAGATGCGCTAGGCTCACAAGTTTTTTCCTATGATATAACACGCAGCTTGTAAGAGCTACTCAAGAAATTTCTTAGTAAATCTTTATCGTAAATATAATTTTGCACATAATTTCATATTCTTACCTCTGATTGCTCTTCACGTGTTGGATTTTTCCGCGAAAACCTCTTGAAACGTGCAATCATTTTATTTGATTATTTTTAGAAAACATACACTATCACATGAAATTGTTTGATACTACCACGTCCGTCTTTAGCCAGTACTATAATTTAGGTGAGGAACTACTAACTAAAATCGTTTTCATTGGATGAGTAACAAAACAGACAATCATTACAGTAAAATGATGCATTTTACATCTCTCTTCCAGTTTTTTTTATGTAGACGTAGGTTAGTTTCAGCCATCGACAGCAAAAACTCTGTATCCAATCCTGTTCAGAAACCATTCCACTATTTTTATCCCCCCGAACTCACTGTCCGGTAATAGCACACTTTGGAGCACATTGTGAGTTAATGTTTTACTGATGTTTCTGAAAAGCAGCCGACAAGAACGGAAAGATGGGAGCCACCGGAAGTTTCACGACAAGCGGAATGCTTTCGAGACAAAATTTGAAAAATGGTTCACTGAAAATGGTTTGGCTATTGACGGAAAACGTTACACGAAGGGGAACAACTATTGAACTATTATAGAACGGTTAGCTCCAGCTATAAATGGAACTGATTCTCGTAAATGACAAAAAATTAGATTAAAAACAGTTCACTGCAGTAATCTGTGTTCGATATTGATAGTTCACTTCTCAATTTCAAATTCTCCGTTATCCAGCGTCCACAACTTAACTCTTTGGCAATTTCCTACTGAATGCGTCACTTCTCATTGTGTTAAGATTGACTGCTAAGATCATACTATCTGTGTTACAATAAAATACTAGTGTCAATAAAAACTTAGCTGTAACTTGTTGGGAGGTAAAACATCTTGTAAAGTTTTATACTTTATCTATACAGCTCACACAATACTCTTGGTCAGTTGCGTGGGCAATATTTTTTTTACAGGTTTTAAAGGCTCATATTAGTGTAGTACAATTACATCGTGTAACAACCTCCATGGAAGTAAAAAGGAAATATATCCTAGCCAGTATGAAAAAAAGTGACCTAATACCTGACCTAACACATCGTGTGTCCAGATACCGTTTCATTTTTTTGCCCATAAAACACAAAGTGAGGGTATAGTATTCACTTTTGATTTTTACTGAAAAAAACTTACAAAAGTCCATTTTATGACATTGAGACTCATTCAATGAAAAAAACTCTCCAGGCATAAAACAAGAATGGTCTCTAGAGACAGTCCAGCTAAGTCATCCTATCTTTTAAGCTTGATTGTACGCATTGGTTTTATTACTTTATTGCTCCACAAAAACGGGATCACTTTTTTTTCCAAGACCCTGATTGTAAAACCATCGAAAAGGTTTTATCATCCCAAAACACCTCGCCTTTTCTCGGGTGTTTGCCCGTTATGTAAGTGTTCTCCAAGAACACCTTTCCAGAAGATATTCTTCTCATCTACATATCGTGACATATAGATTGACACTTCTTTTGTGATATCACCTTAAATTATGCAATAAATTTAGTTTTTTGTTTGCTTAGTTGAAAGTCAGTTTACTTCCGCATAGGTGATAGGAGTGGAATGGTCAGCGTTTTACCTGGTGACTTTATACATTCCTTCAAAAGGTTTTAACTGTATGATGCTGTTATTACGTGAACAACCAACAACCTAAACCTAACAGTTCAATAGCGAAAGCTTTCCAGGTGCAAGCTATTCTCAGTCCGCTGGAGTGACACCTTCGGCAGCTTTCATGAACTGTTACCAAGTTTCTTTTTTGAATCCCAACCAGAATTAGTAGAGCAAGAGCTTTAATTATTATATGAATATTTCAAGTCAACCGCTTTGCAGACAATGGTAAAGAAGAAGTGATGGCATGACACATGAGCCATGCACCATGCCTTAATTTAATCAGAGAAAAGTAGCATTAGTTTTAAAATTGATTTCACTACTATAATAGTTTTTCCTATTTCTTTACTTATTACTTCGAACTTGCTACATTTCATTAGGTTGTTTCACTAGTTAAAAAATTGTAAGGTGCTTTTTGCAACATAAGATATGTGTGTATGATTGTATGCTTTTATGCGCATTGTGGATCAAACGCCTACTACTGAAGCAAAATGAACAAATTGTTTTCGTTTCAAGTATTCATCATGAAGCTTTTAAATCGATCATCAATCAGATCTACATACCGACTGTAAATCCCTTTTAAGGTAACGCTAACAGGCAAAGATAGTTGAAATGAATTATGAAAAATGACAGTCGAGTTTTTATCGCAGTAATAATTGATATTGACGCACGTTATTGATATTTAGTAGTTAGTTAGTTTATAAAAATATGATTTTCTTATATGTTATAGTTTCACTCCTAATCATTTTCTGTATCCGTTCAAAACTACTGTGCAACTTATTCTTTGTTTTTAGTTTATTTATAATGCATTGTTTCATAGCAACTTTCAAATAGAACTGTTGCTGAAGGAAGTAATGGCAATAGTAAGAAGACATGGACACGACCCTAGACCGGATCTTTTACAATGCAATACTCGACCGCTGCAATATTACTGTCCAGTGGACAGGTGAATAGAATCTGATGCTTATACTTATAGCGCAAAATATTTTGCAAACTAGATATTGTATTTAAAACAAAATCTAAAATGACGTAGCATAGGTGCTTTTCATCCTTTGACTTCTTTTATTTCAGAATTATTCCTGCGACGTGCATCCCGCCATAAATCACTAGATAAACATCAGGCCAACAAAGTACCAACATCGTAACAACTTGAAGCAAAAAAATGAGGAGGAACGGACAGATGGCGGAGAATCTTAAGAGCAGCTTCTACTGTTTTTATTATATTGTTTCATATTCCCTTCATTATTACAAGAGCTTTACACATGTCATTATGTTAAACTTCTAAAGAACATGTCTTCAGTGAATGAATAAAAACTGCAAAACTTGAAACTGTTCTGTTTCCATTCATTTCAAAGCGTGGTACATGCTCGGTAACGGTAACGTAGTAACGCTACACCTATTTTATACGACAGGAACACAGGTGAGTTGCAGTTATAGACTTGGCGCTCTGTGTAACAGGTTGTAATGATGTTTGAAAGCTATAAATCATTTTCATCTGTGCAAAACTGAGAAAATTTATTTTACTATTTTCAATCAAACCATATTATCCAATTTTAGGTCGAATTCACTAGCACACATTTACGGTCTGCGCTAATCTTATCGATCTTAGAATAACAGGACCCGAACGTTTTGTTGCATAGTTTATAGAGTTTTGCACTTTGACGCAAATTCCAACGCGTACAAAAAAGTGATAATGATAATCTAGTAATTTCCAATTGGCTCATGTCGATAATATGGTTACCATCGCAATTCACACTCGTCACTTTTTTTTCCACAGCAATTCCTAGGCAACCAGAAATTCTACGTGCAATCACTGTGAGAAACGTATTAGCATAACATCTCACAAGCCTTCTATTTACAAATTACCTGCTTGTGAAAAATTTAAACTAGATAATTCTTCCTGTTTCTTTAATTTGCGATTTAGCCGGTAAACGGATGCTTCATCAGTAGACACATGTATGTACATAAGTAATAACAATAAACATTGTATTATCGTAATTAATGTTTTTGCAACGTGTTGGAGATAACGCACGTACAAACTAACAAATTGAATTCGGGATGCTTCTTGTTTATAATGATTCTCCCATTTGTGAATTTCTAAAAGCTAAAAAAATCACTGTTTTTTAACTTGACACATCATGCAGAAAAGTCTGTAAATAGCATCCTACAATACGCACTTCACACTAAACAAATTGATTGATAACTGCCTTTTCTAATGCGCCACATTGTTACATTCTTCACTATAAATTATTCAACAAATAGTACAAATACAAAGGTGTAGCTCAATAATAATTTGTCAACTTGTCTGTGTTATACTTCCAATGTATTTATTAGCACGCATGTTTAAGAACAAATTATTGCTCATTGGTAATGATTATATAATAATATCAGACATCAGACCAACATTTACAGACAACAGAGATAATTTTGCTAGTCACTGCACAATTTTGTACAAGATTATCGGTAGTGACTTGATTAAATACTGCAGTTGGTTTCCGATTTTTCTATCGAATTATTAGTGCTGTTGAAGGAATCAGCAAAACTGACGATATGAATTACAGTACTCATACACATGACCTCAACATTATTAAGCATTTTTAAGCATTTTACATACAAACAATAAAACTGCCGGTGAGGTCGGTAAGGAGGAATCATATTAGTGTAATAATCACTTGCAAAATTTCTTTATTCTGTTGTGTACTTGTTTTACTCATCGTCCCCACTTAGCATAATAAAAACTGCCGGGGAGGTCGGTAAGGAGGAATCATATTAGTGTAATAATCACTTGCAAAATTTCTTTATTCTGTTGTGTACTTGTTTTACTCATCGTCCCCACTTAGCATAATAACGAATTCGATACTTTTCAACATTGAAGAGTTACATGACATCAGTTACAACTTTGTTGTTCAAAAGAATACAAAATATAGGAGCACACGACCATATACTTTGAATGGTAAGTCACATACAGTTGAAGTCATGTTTATTTCGTCATTTCAGGTGGTGAGGAACGGCGATTCATCATCATTCTCAGGTATCATTTTTATCCGAGTTAACAAGTCATATTATCGGCATGCCTTTTCGAAGGTAAAAGATAAAACCCGAAAGCATATGCGTTGTGGTTACACCTACAAACTCGATGCATGTATCTCGTCGCAGATGCAAAACTAAACTTTACTCGAAGAAAAAACATTTATTATGTTGTACTCGTTGTAGTCGGGACGAGTGGTTCGCTTACTAAATTTCATGCAACGTGCAACAAACTTTTCATAAAAATGTTCATATCAGTTGAGTTTAATTTTCCCTGTACTTCATTCCTCTTCTATCCAAACATTTTGACCTTCGAAAATAACTTGAGTCATATTTTCACCTTCCCTACGGTCAACCCTGAACAAGGTTAAGGCTCTTGTTGAGTTTCATTCTTGCTACACCTGAAAGCATTTCGATCGTGTCGACGATCGGATCAATATTATGTACTTATTTTCTTAAATATGAGCTATAATAGCTATACAATTACATATTACCTTGATTTTGAATCTATATGGTATGGGGTTAGAAACTGAATCTTCAATAGACAGAAACGCTTGGAGTACATAATTGACTCGCATTAGCTTACGCGTATGTAAAAGAATGTTACAGTTTTGAAAATATTCTGTGATGATTATAGACTGCATCTTGTAATAAAAAAACAATGATTCACTTGAAAAGCCAGCTGCAATCTAAACAAAAAGTAACTACACAAGGTCTCCTTTTTAACCCTCCAAGGCACATTTTGGATACGAGAAAAAATTCTTTGTAAAGTGTAAAATTGTTTTTTGAGAACCGTTTCGAATTTTTATGTACTGTGAGCACGATCGAAAGATTCATACCTAACCAGCTAGTTTGTTAAGTTAATGTAAAAGCCTAAACCTAGAAACACTGCAGTAGGGCAACATTTAAACACTTGAGGCACCAGTGGAAACGAGAAAATCTTATTAAAACGATTAATTCCACTAGCGTGTAGCCGCGATAAAGATCTTTTATTAGTTGAATGAAAAGATATTAAAAGTATATTAAGAAAATATTATCTAGTTCGTAGAAGCGGAATTGTTTTGATAGCGAGACATAACGATTTGCTTTAATTGAAATTATACTTGTTACGATCCTATAAAATTTATGCTTGAGAAACATTGTTTGGCAGTGGAAGATGGTAACCATTTGTATTAGAGCACGATAAGCTCCCCGCTGTGGTAGGTTGTGGTTACGGATCAAAGCTGTGCTGGAAATGGTTGCGATGAAAGGATTCATGATTGACAGCAGCTCAAGCCCACTGCTGGGGCATCTTCCCACAATACCCACTGGATAAATATGAGCTACACGTAACCATGACATCTCCCAATGCCAGCACCGCAAGTGGCTGAAATATATTCTACTATTGTTTTACTTTCAATTAGACTATTTAAAGTTCTAAATATTGGAACTGATTCTTTTATGATAGGAGAGATTATGTATTCATGATTCAAATCGTAACATATATTACAGCATATAATACTAGAAGATATGATGTTCCGATATGCATTCGTTCTCATCCGAAATCCACTGACCAGCATACAAAAACCGATGAGTGCAGTTTTCAATTACTTTCGCAAAACAGGAGTTCAGTGCATATTTGCAAACAAGCGACTAGAATTTTACTTATGCACATCATGTGATGGAAAGCCATAATTTGTAACTAACTGGTTTATGGAAGACATAATGGTAACTCCCACCAAACATTGATCCACCAGCATATTTAAGGCAGCCAACGTTTTCAATTGTTGCTGGTAACAGAGAAACCACTTCTTTGACTTGTTGCCTACTTTTTTCTATGCTTACGTACAAACATTTTTTATGCAAGAAAAAACATTCTACATGCAAAATGCTGCGAGCTAATTTTGGTCAAAATTGGTGAAGAAGGTTCTAAGAAAATGTCTAAAAATAATTTTTAAATAACTAAGAGAAAAACAACACCTTCAGTCTTGTTTGTTTTGATATGGAATTACTAATTGTATTGTCCAACAAGGGTAAATAGATTTAACCCTTTACACACTGTTTTCAGCGCTTATATGAGCGTGACCACTATTGTCTAATCCTTTGATAATATCATTCAAACAAAGGATATCATT
>JAAXOA010001422.1:1808-16017 GCA_036561885.1 Salina celebensis
ACAATCGACTAAATATTGAACTGCAATTGAAATTCTGCCTACGTTATCTTAAAGAAAACCCCAAAAAGGCTATATTTGCGGTTTTACATTTTCATAATTTTGTCATGCTACAGTATACATTGAGGGGCTAAAAATGAGATATTCTGAGCATATTTACAATCTTATTGCCTTGTGTAGTTTCATATACTGCCAAACCACATTTTCAATAAGTATGCGAATTGACTCTATGCCGTCTATAAAATGTTCGTGTTCTATTCTTTTAAAAACATGTCTACACGACACAATTGTGCTTTTAAATGTATTCTCAGTAAATACCGGATTTTCATCATCATCGGTCGAATGGGAGCTCTGTTGGGTCTCCAAATCCGACCTGAAGTTGATCATTTTCAGATTCGTCTTCAGAATTCCGACCACGATGTTTGTCAATATCATACCATTCTTTTCCCCAAAAGTGACAAAAATGTTTACATTCAAAATGGTCTTCTAATTCCAATGTACTATCCGGAATAAAGTCACAGATTCCACATATAAAATTCCTACGTAGTCTAGTTTATGTAGCAGTTAAAATTATGTACCAGTTAACATTAAACTTTTTATGTTCGCTTCCTTTCCCGATCGACTCTTAAAACCAACTAAAGAAATAAATACATTGGTTGTTTTGCATTCTTATTAATAGTGAGACTATATCAATACTCGGAACACCAACTGCAATCACAAACGTCGCATTTCAACGTGGCCTTCTTCATAATCCCTAAAGAAAAAATTCCGTAGCCGAGTAAACGACTGAATAATATCCCTTTCCAGTCTCTCACAATTGCTCCGGTAACCGTATATTGATTTTGACCGTCGAGACACAAAAACGCCCGTTCTAATGTTTTTCCTTTGTGTGCGTAGCTGAGTGATCCACCAAATCAGACGTTCGAATTTATTTTGAAATACTTGGAGCCCATTTTAGGTTTCTTTATCTGAAATTAGCAAAATTTGACAAAAAAATCTGCCATCTGGTCATCTTCCTCCAAAAAATTAATTTCCGCAAAAAACCAAATTGCTGCCCAAAAAAGGAAACCCCGCAAAAAAAATAAAATTCTCTTGAAAATACTCCCAAACGACAAAACGTTTAAGACAAATATTAGTTAAGAATCCTTAAAATGGGCCTGAGACAGGGCCATTTTTAATATAAGTAGTTTGGAGAAGCGTAAACTCTAGAAATTTCAAACTGGAAAGGCAGCAGATTATCATGTGGCCCCCTTTGACCTTGCAACTACATTCTATAGCGACTTAATTATCCTAAAGAGTAAGTACGAAGACCTTTTACCAACTACAAAGCCCTCTGGCGTTCTCGAGTTTGTGCTTAACCCAACTAAACGACTAGATTCCACTTAGGCTTACGATAGAAGGCTATGTTTCAGTCTTGCTGCTCAAACAGCCACGGGTTCCAAATTAACAACCGATACCAAAACAAGCGTTGAATACATGTTGGCGGCTTGCCTCTTCTACAGTTTTGATTTGAAATTAGACGATGAATCCGTCGCCAGTGGAAGCAATTTGTACTCTTTCAGTAAATATATACAAAACATTGTTTTTACCGATACCGAGACCATTAAAATAAAAGGACCAGTGGAAGGTTTTTATCTGAACAAGGTGTAGACAAAGGCTTTATGTCAGTGTGCACAACAGGATTCCTTAGCAATTGTGTCGAAAATCTACCACGGATTTTTCGAAACTCTTCGTTACTTACAACCCGAACACTCCTTGAGCTTAAAATTTAGCATTGCTTCAAACACTTTCTACCTCAATCCTGCTGCGAAATTGGCATGGAAATTATTCACCGATAAAATTAGTTTAAGGAATGCGACTTTGCAAAACATTTGCACTTTAATAAAATTACCAGTCCATTCAAAAGTACAGCAGAGTTATGAAGTGGTACTTCCCGATATGCGATTCAGAGGCTACTGCTTTTTTACAAAAGGGATGCTTACCTATACCAGTCAAATGCCTTCCAGCTCTCTTCCGACTTTTTGCTGCTGGACTCGTTACAGCCTTCTCATAGTATGGAGCTCACAACGGGAGCCCATATTATTTCCAGCATTACAATTTAATTGGCTACCGTTTTATTAATCCTTTACCATTCTCCACGAGGAACAGTTGAAAATCGAGAAAATCTACGTTACTATGACCAGCTACTATCAATACATAACGAGTAGTCTGCTCCTCATCAGCCAAGGCTATTTCCTGGTTCCTCTCGTTAACCCAATTAACGGTTAAATGGACCGTTGGCCTTTAAGGTTTGAGGAAATGTTTGGCTGCAACTGCAGTTAAAGAAGATTTATCTCAAAATCTCGGTTGTGTACTGTTGAGTCTCTGTTACGACCGATGTAAACAATGATACATCATCATAATATCGTTACGGATGCTAAAAGCTTATATTGATGTCTAGACGACGTGTTCAGTGGGACAGGAGACGTTAACGTCGTGTCCAAAAATTATGTCGACAATGTGTTTTTATGGGCACAACTGTAGTACTGGCAGTTAGCACAAAGTCAAGTTTGAATGGCTCAAACAACCAAAACGAACCTGAAACCTGACCACGCCGGCATATATTTCGACGCTGAAAAAACAACAAAATTCAGTAATTCAGATCTCTCAAAATGTTGCTGTTGTTGCTGTAGTGTAAACAAAATTCCAGCGAATAGGTTTGTTAGTAATAGTATAGTGTTGCATAGAAGAATGAAGGTAGCATATAATGAATGTGTCGATTGGCACAAAGAAGAGCGTGTGTTTAACACTTGTCAGCGTCGCAATTTATAAAGAGCATATCAGACGAAAAACTGGACGGTACTCCTCAAACAGCATCAATTACCCCCCGCACTTAACAACCAAGGAATAAACAACCTAATACATCCATGTGGACTATTCAGGCTATTTTATATATGTTATGGAAACGAACAAGAGACCCAGACGAGTACTTGTTGTATAATGAAGAATTTACGAGCGCTCTCCAACCATCTTTGGAGGGAATGAAGAGCACACAATAAAATACATATACTGACGTCACTTGGGATGAACTAATTCAAACCAGGCGAAACCAAAACATGGCGTTTAACCCTTGTATCATTCGCACCTTGTATCCCGTGTGTAAAATTCCGTAAGAGACAAAGAATCATAAAAGTAACAATATTTCCCATCTAACAACAAACCACATAGGTATCCCCAGTTAACTAAGCAACTCAATTGGTGCTTAGGAGAGGTTCATGACGATCTACACTCAAAAACAAGAATTCAAGCCAAACCACTTAATGAGCTTAAGCTTTTCTCAAGATAAATTTGTTATGCCCTCTTCGCTCGTCTTACCCTTATGCACAAAAGTCCGAACGATATCTTTATCAAACACCTGTATTATACATTTTTCAACTTCAATGAGCTAATCAGTCCCACGCAAACAGCGCTCACAACCAGACAACAGTATATCCGATATATACAAAATGAAAACGGCCTGTCCAAAGGAAATGGTCCTCCAAAATAAATAGTATTAAAGGACTTATATTCTTATACTTATAAAAATTCAAAATTGTAACCAAGGTTACATATTTCTGCTAATCTAGAAGTTAAAATATATGAATTCCTTTTTTGTGTTTTGTTAAATTGTAAGAAGTAAGAAAAACGGCATATAGGGATTTATTCATTTAAATAGAAAGTAGACAATAAGTGCTATAAAACATAAAACAATATGTGGGAAATATTAAGGAACATCCCATTATTATAAATAGGGTGATTATCAGATTCCGTGTTGAAATCTTCCAGAATTAACATTATTCTTGATTCGACCCTCAATAAACTGACATCCTCTCAATGAAGCAGCCAGTGTAGTTCTGTCGTTAAAACCGGAAACGTTATTTCATTCCATACACCCTAAAATCTTCACTATGTTCAACAGTGTCATTTATGCCAACTCTTACATGTCAACCGATCCCATCTTTAACTATTGAGTGGCTCTCTAAAAATTGCATTAAGTATACGGAAGGTATGATGAGACCTTACTGGATCGATGTCTCCTGGCTCAATTTGTCACCTAGGAAAGTTAGTTTTAAGGGATATCAAAAAATTCTTCATTTTTATATAAACAATGGGTGCTAATTCCAGATCCAGTCCACATTCCTGCCGTTGTTTTCTCAGCTTTAAGTAAAGAGGATGCAAGAAGGATCAAACGAAGCCTATCAAGACGACCAGGTACTCGGTGAGCTAAAGTCCAAGCCAATTTTTGAAGAAACTGCCAATCATGCATGCATTTCATTCAAAAGACGTTACAAACACAAAAACTAACAAGTGAGTGGTGATTTATCTTCTTCTGACACTCACATACGTAGAATTGAATTTTTCAAATTGACACAATACAGGCGTCCAAAAGGCTTCGATACTACAAAGAGTTAAACGAGAAACAAACCGGCACTGTAGCAGTGCCGGTTTGCAATCCTGAAATACAGTTAAAACTGTCGATAATCGATACAGATGCGTCGTACGGGGATAAGTCGAAGTTCTTGGTCAAATAATTGACCAAGGCTTGGGTAATGGTCGTATCTTCACAAACAGCACATTTCCAATCTTTACAATCGGAGAACAGGACCTCACGGGCGGGCATTATCGCGTTTACACATTATTGGGGTCTCGTCGCAACTTAAGAATTAGAAACAGGGCAGGGCCAGTAAATGGGATCCAGGATCTCTTCAATTGATGTAAACCTCGGTACTTGGTGTAATCTTTAGAATCATGTTGATAAAAAAAACGCATGTCAATAGTTTTGTCCTACGATTACAATTTGATCGTCACTGGTCCTTCCACCTTTGGACAAAGTCTTTCACTGACACCCATCACCCATCGACGATTCTGAATGCAGGGATAAAACACATATGCCTTGAGTTATGATTTGCTCATAGGAAATCGTAACCTCTTCACTACACTGCTTAAAACTCTGACACACTTTTTTGTATGCTCGCCCTGCATGTCTTGCCATTGACAACGTCAGGGGTCAAAATATTGTTATAAACTGGTTCATAATTTAGGCAGGCCTCCAAAATCTTCGGAAGCGTGGAAGCGGCGCTTGGAGAGAATTTGGGTTTAAAAATTTTGTACGTTAGAATTTGGAGAGAAATCGCAAAAATCACGTGAAAAACAGTCATTTGCTTGGAGAGAGGTTGGAAGATTCTGGAGGTCTGAATTTAGGAAAAGAGTTGCTGATTTATATTTTCTTGTTTTAAAAATATGGGAGAATAGTTTGGAACTACTTGTCAGCCTCTACACTTCCACAAACAAACAAGGAAGGAAGTTGAAACGGAGCGTTTTGCTCATTAAGGAATGTACTCCATTCATAATAATGAACTGAAACTAGTACAACACCTGTCCCTAAGTAAAAACACATACGTACCCTGTTCGCTCACGTTGAACTAACTCTGTCAACAACTGCTGGACCTTGGAATTAACAATTACTCTTTTGCATGTCAGATACATTGAGTCGATCACAAACCTGTCTGTGAAGTGAAGAAATGGAATACAGGAGAATTCAGCTTTCACTAAATCTCAAAAAAGTGCTTTGTTGGTTACTACCAAACCATTTCCGTTAGCGTCAAGCGTGTAGTTTATAGCATTAAGTTAAGTTTTTTGAATATGGATTTTTCCATTGACAGAATGCAGCGAGGTCTTTCAATGCTAGTTGTGAATAAATGCTGACAGTCAAGCACAGAGAGATTCTCAAAGGTATTATGTAAGGCCTTAAAACAATAATTTTTTCTTCATTCAATATCACGAGTGTGTGCATTAGGGTGAAATGAAATGCTTTATGTTTCTCATTATGATTTAGCTGGCACTGTATAATTTAATAGGACAATTTAACGGTTCGGCAAACGCTGGAAGAATAGTTGGACAGAACAGCATGCTGCCTTGCGGTCGTCTCTGTGGTCGGCTCTACTATGCGTTTGCGCAAGTCAGTCTCACGTTTATGTGATATTGGCAATCAAGCGATACCATGGCGTTAAAATAGGATTGCTGTTGATGTTGTGATTGTTTAAAAATAAAGCAAATGCACATTGTCATTTTATTTCAAAGTAAAAATCATTTTTCAATTCTTAGCAATAAACAAATAAAGCGGTGCATGAGTGGGTATGTATATACAGTATAGTTTAAACCCGTACGGTTTTCGGGTCGGGCATATTATAACATAGAGGGGTGTACCTATCCATGTTAACAATATGGTAGTGCATAAATAGTTCAATTCAAATGCTTATATGAATAACCAGTAGAGGTTTCCCTCACATTACATGGTATACCTACACATGTTAACCATATGAGAGTATACATATTGTATTGTTTAAATGGATTACTAGATGCCCTATTGTTAGATAATGGCGTTATACCTGTTAACGTGTTATATAGTTTGTTATGCATTGATTGAATAACAGGTTAATAATAAACGGAAAGTAAAAATATTTTTTCATTTGCTTACCTGCTGTGTGTATCAAGCATGCTCTGACACTGACAATGTGGGTTCTCTTAACAATAGACCACATAGGAAATTGAGAATACAATCGAAATACACAAAATTCAAGAATTTTATTTGATTTTTTCATTGCATGGTTTTTTTTATTTCATTTATTTCGTTTACATTGGACACATTTTAACCTACATTTCCTCATATTTTCAACATCTGATCCTACAAACGTTGGTCAAATCAAACTCAAACTCAGGCTCAAATTCTGAATTAAAGTTATTTAATAACGCCAGAGATTTTTTAATAATAACTACCCTTTTTACATTTTGGGCAGAAGCTAGCCTCAGGGTCAAATGGGTTACACCGCATGTCTTCAAAAGCTAGCTTAATAAAATTCTTAAACAGATCTTCTGCTTCCCCACACAAAAATACGTCATTCATGTAAATTCTTAAGTCAACAAAAGGCTCCGTCAAGTATTGTAGGAAAAAATCAAAACATTTGCTGCACGTAGGCCATACTGACTGAAGTCTTTTGCTTCGTTTATATTTATTATTTTTTATTTGATCTTTATTTGTATTAGCTGTTCTTTCCAAATATGTTGCGTCACTAGTCGCAACTGTATGTTTGGCGATACAAGGTCAGACAATACATTCATATCTCGGCCTTTTCTATATTAAATGGCAATTGGAGCCATTAATTATTTATGAAATGCATCCTAAAAATTGCACAAAAACTAGAATGACTCGACACTTTGGATGAGGACTTATGCGGGAGCCACTTTTTTTTAGATGTTAAAAGGATGTGGCTGGCAAAATGTAACAATCCTCCAAGTAGAATACCCATTGACACTTCCATATGCCCTAGTTTTGACTGGAAATAATTTTCGATTAAAGGCGCCAGTAGATACACCATTGGATGGTGGAATTAAACCTGAGCATCACAAAACTACAAAAACTGCATTAGAAATATTTCAGGCTACACACTGCAGATTTCATATGTGTACAAACTTTAGGTATTGCAAAGAGACCACTTTTCAAGCTTGCTTAAAAATATACGTTGGCCAGAGCGAGTAGGTTTCCATAGCACCTTTTTTGGTACAAAACTTGAAAATTGTAAATGGCGTCCAATGCAAGATTAAAGAAATAGTTTTTAGTATGGACACCTTGCAGTTATTTGTCACTTATTTTCATCCTAATCATATAAAGGTCCTACGCTTTTTGATTTATCCGCACCCATGACCAGAGTAACCGAATCGAGGTTGTGCAGACACTATTTTCGTATCTACTGGGTAATACACATCCCGCAATGCTGTTGAGTGAACATTGCTCTGATTGCTTATCGACCACTACGAGAAATATTCCCCATAGGAACACCATGTCAAGTACATCGGGATTGTTCAAATGCTGCATCTGTGACTTTTAATGTTACGTAGATTGCGGTGAGTCTGCAAACATAGATATTTGCAATCATTGTGCTAGTGGAAAGCGAGTGGTATCTGAACTGATAATCTCAGGGGAATTTTAACGGTATACTTAAGAATCCCGACAAACACAGGCATTTTAAAAGATACACATCTTTGAAATTTTCTTAGTGTTTAGTATTTCACTAATTACTAATATTATAAATTAGTAGAAGGAAAGAAAGGCAAATCTGGCCGTTTTTTAAATCCCGTTACCCACTCCCCTCCCACCAGAAGCTCCTCAGATCTGAATACTCCTGCTCCCCTCTTCTATAATACTATTTCCATCCCCTCCACACCCCTCCCATCTACGTTGATATCTTCTGGGGTCCTCAACTCTCTACCCCTCCATGTTAAGGTCAAACAACGTCTCCCCTTTTTCATCTCTCCATTGGTAAAACTTGTTTAAAAACACATTATAAATCTTGCACATGGCTAAAAGCGATAGGGCGTAGCAAAATGAGACTTTTAAATGGATTCTTGCCGTCAAATGCTTGATAAACTGAAAAGAAATTTTATGAGATGAGCCCATCCGCACCATACCACTTGTTTTTACAAACTGTTTTGCCACTCCAAACCCCTTCGGTCCATTTTTTGATATTTTCAACCCCTCCCCTCTTTGCCTCTCCCAAAACACACAAAAATGGCATCCCTCCACTCATCTTCCACACCCTTCCACACTACTCCTCCTCCAATACTGTTGATGCTATGTTTTTTGCATGCACGAACCGTGCAGAAAACGGCCTCAATAAGTAAAAGGATGATTTTGAACACCACAGCTACGGTTCGTTCATTTTTAAGGTCCAGTTAAATTTTTCGTTATATACTAAGATGTAATAACCCGTGATGATTGATGGAGATTTTGTTTGAAATGTGGAAGAGAATGCTGGTACTTTTGTCGTATCCGTAGATGTAATGGGGGTTTCAGTGGTTGAAATGGGCTCACCTTTTGAACACAGAAATAGTTATTCTGGCTCCAACTTATAAACGCGCAAGAATGTATGGACGGTGCTATATTCTGCGCAAAAACAAGAGTTGGGAACCTCCGTCAAAAGAAACCAACTGCAGTGGTTGCGAAAGAAAAAAACACTGTAATAGCAATCTGTAACACTGTCAAAATTTACATTTAGTAAATTCATTAAATTTAAATTGAATTTTGTAAGGATTCATATAACTATATTCCTCGCCATAAAACGAATTTTATAGTTATAAAGCTTACCTCTATTTGGAATAACGCTAAAGTAACAGTATTTATCAACACGCTGCCTATTTTACTGGACAAATTTAGCAAAACACTTTGACAAAACCAGCTTTTTCCATAACTTCACAAAACAGATCACTACGAGATATTAAAGAGGGAGTGAAAAACAGATGAGCTGAGAAATGGGCTGTATTTTGTATTCTGTACTAAAGAGTTTGTTAGCTGGAGCTGGAGCATCAGTGTCTTTATCTGAGTATGCTGTGTATTGTGTTAGACTGTGTATTGTGTTAGAGTTTGAGAAACAGTCTGTCATTGATTGTAAAATTTGTAAGCACATTGATATAAAAAAAATACTAAATACTAAATACTGAGCTCAAACCTTGTGTCTCCTGCTCAATTTGTTCCTCATCACTCTTCTTTTTCTTTGGTACAATAACCGTATCTTTAGACCTTTCATCGTCGCTTTTGCATGGTCTACATGGAAGTTCTACCGTCATGCCATGTAGGAGTCGTATGTTTCAATTACCTCATCCAATTTTATTGCGAACCTACAGCACGCCTAGTTCCCAAATCGTTCCCCCACAAAGGGATCGGTGTCATAATCGCGGCTGAACAACTCCACACGCCTGCGAGAGAATTTAATCAGCCATCCATCCTGGAGTAATCGTTCCATGGAAAGTTGGTTCTGATGACCAGGCTTAAACCACGACCCACGAGTCAACTGTCGTCTGTAACAGTATCTCTCTCATCATCCATGCCATCATCGCTGGCCAACATCAATTCATCACACACACACAAACCTGGCCAATTCATCAACATTCTAACTACATTCTCAATCCTGAGGTGTTACTTTCCTCTTGTAAATTCAGTACCCAAGATTAATCCGTTGATTATTCATTTCAAAACATACTATTTTAAAACATGAAACTGTAATCCTTTGTTATAATTTGAGTGTTGTCAGTCTCTGACGGCTACTTGAGCTCTCTTTTTAGTCCCACAGTATATTCCGGTCCGTTTTTCAACAGACGAGACATGCGTCATTATCTAATTTTCTGGGCCAATCTAGTTTACGTCAAGCGCATTCGGTTTGAACTATCTTTCAGTGCAGAACGCGTAACGAGTTGCCCGACAAACCCTTGGCCAACAAACCTAAGCCGAGTAATTCTTTCTCCCTCAACTCTTAAGGTCCTTACTACTAAAGCTATTTAATGGTTTTGTCTATTCACCTGAAATTTTGAACACAAACTTGGATATGCTTACCAAATATTTACCAACGTTTTGTGCTTTGAAGTTGAGCCCTTCTGAGGTTTCGCAGGAGCTCAAAAGTTTATGAAATGGATATTATTTTCTGGACAGTTTCCTCTGAGGGTTCCACTTTTAGTCTAAATTCACTACGCTAAATTCATTCGTAGCGGCAGTAAATTAAAAATCTTAGCTTTCGTAAACGAGTTAAAGTGCATGCGAGAAGCAGTAAGGAGATAAAATCCCAGACTAAAGTCTTGAAATGGATTTTATTATTATTTCCATCATATGGGATATTAGTTTTGCTGATTTTAAAACTGGCGAGTAATATATTAACGCGGCATTGTTAGACCCGTCACGTCTGTGACAGGTCCCGTTGCTGGTAATATCTATAACTATTTTCAGAAGAGAGAGTGGTGCGTTGGCGGAATTTTACTTACAGTACGTGCTTTGCATGTGCATGTAAAATAAGTTATAGCTTCGCGAAGCTTAATAAGTAAGAGGAAAAAACCGCTCCCTCCGTGCTTAGTCCTCTATAGCGCAGTGGTATAAGCACATATACTTCCACGCTGCGGCCAGCAGTTTGAATCCCAGCAACGGTAAAAAAGACTTTTGCTTTTTTGTTTTGTTAGAAAAGAAAGATTTTTCAACGGCTCGGGTTGTTGCGATTTATGACATCCGTGAGATTTTTTTACAATGTATGCTTTTTATCTGAATGGACACAACATACAAACTGAGAGACGATCCCTTGATTCATGTAATTCACACCAACACCAGGAATAATAAATATGAGTAGTTAATGCGTTTCATGATCATTATTATCGATAATTATGTTGTGTGTTACGAGATCAATAACAAATTATTGGATGAACACTTGGAACTCGGCAATTTATAGGAATATGCACCCGGTAATAAAAAAAAAAGCTTCAAGTACCTCTGATGATGTGGTCAAAAAAATTCTTCTTTATTAACTATTAGCCCATTAAAATCTACAAGCATTGCATGTATGTAATGTACAGTGGATGTTAGGAAGACTTTACCCCACAGAGCGCACAAAATGTGTCCTCTTCTAAATTAAATTTATTGATTTTTATTTAAACACATTATTATTTTTTTAATCCAAAAATCTAGAAACATGAAACTCACTATGAATGTAGGCATTCCACACTTGACAAAGAGTCATGCTTGGGTTACGAAACGAGAGAGTTTGGAAACGAAAGGTTTTCTCGCACTTGCCGCAATGCTCTAAACATAAATGGATCCTGCAAATGGTCACTTGCAACAATGCTTCATTCGACCACATTAAGGTTGCACCCTGTACTTACACTTACTTTTAATTTCACTTGCATTGTACACTTTCCTGACACAAAAAGTACAAAATTTGTAGTTGTTCTCTTGCAAAATTCTTTAACATTGTACAAGCGTTGCTATTCCTAGTTTAAAATGAAAGTTGAAGTTAATTCTGCCGTTTAAGGACATAAACAAAAACAAAATGTTTTGGTTTTAGAAACACAACATTAAGAACCATCTGTTTGAATGTGTGGCTGAACCCCGTTATTAGACTGACTATTCTCTGCGTTTTCGGCAGCTTTATTGAACAATTCATCTTCGTCGTCATCATCCCCAAATAGTTGATTTGAATGTTTCTGCATGCAAGATTCATCCTGTAGTTTGAAATCAGCTGCAATCTCTTTATTCTTCTTTAAAGCTTCGGCTTAGTCCTCCAGCTTGGCAATCATTGCGTCCTTCTCCTTAGAAACTAATCCTTTGGGGTACTTTTCCCGCTAATAAGATGCAGCCTCCAGTCTACGTTTTTTCTGCGATTTTTTAAATGGTCTGTTTCCGCACAAATGACAATAGACATCGTCAGCTGAAAATCCAACAAACAAACATCCTGTAGTTAAAGGACATAAACATATAAAACTCGACGCAATTTAAAAAACCATGAATGTAGGAATCACAAAGATTATATTACATAGAGTAGTACGTTGTAGTTGGATGTATTAATATTAACGCATTTATTTACAGGTTGTGATCGAGAGTAAATAGAAATCTAAGCAAGGAAGCGGAACAAAAACCAATAAAGCAAACGATTGAAACTGCAGAAGAAAGGTAAAGAAGGCTTGAATACCAACGAAATTATCGGCGACAAAATTCAGAGATTGGTCCTCAGCAACACGCTGCTTATATGAGAAACTACGTATCCAATAGTCAAAGATGATTTCATTGAAATGATATATTCTGATAGAATATAATACATCTTTATTGGTTTCATCAAATTATGATATATTATAACAGAACACAGATAACATCATCCATTGGTGCTCGCGTCTTAAGGATAAGATAAAAAACTCAACGCGCTTGCTAAAGGCAGCTACTGACCTGAAATCTAGTGGTTATTGTCAACTTTCTTTATGGACTGCATCTCAATCCGGAGAAAAAACACAGCGCTTCTAAATTGAACAACCTAGCAATACCGCTACTTCATTAGGTTTAACAAAAACAGCCTCGATCATCCCCAGCGAAAAACCTATAGTCCGTCTGGTGATGTACCATTACCGAGACCAGTCAATTTTAGGCAGTGCTACCTGCGGACCCATTTATCAGCACAGCGAGGATAAAGAAAGTCACAACGAAGAGTGTCCTTCATCTAAGTGTTTGTTTTTGTCTTGCTTGAAAGTTCATTAAGGAATTGACTGGTGGTGCGTCGTGAACTTTTGTAGATTTCATTTTCTTCATGACTGCCTAAGTTTTGAAACGTTCACAAAAACACAACGTTTGATTGTATATCCTGTACTCGTTCGAATGATCCATAATAACTAATAATCCATTTAAATCCATACATTTTTTCTTACACAATCCAAAGCAAATGCTCCTGAGTTTGGAGAATCTTTGTTCAGGCAGAAAGTACAAAATACACCGCGTACTCCAACGGCTGGTCATCGAAGTGCTACTGAATGGGACGATGCCGATTCGTACCGAGAGTTTATTGAGACGAGATGCTCATAGTAGCTGATGAAAATGGGGATGAGTGTGGCGAAGAAACACGAACAAGAAACATGCAACAAGATTCTGTAGATGAAGATATAGTAGACTTTGAATCCATCAATTTGAGGTTGTCACCAGGAAAGGGAACAGCAATTATTGCAGCACCTTCTAGTTCCAAGATCAAAGATGATGCTATAGAGGGAACTGAAACTGATTGCCAGGGGCCTGCGGAGGATTCCGAGGGAGCCATCAAAGAAGGAGAAGACATAGATTCAGATAAGAGGGATCAGCCAAGAAGATAATACAATGCAAATGAAGAAGAACAAATACAGGAGTTAGGAAAGCCTCGCAGAAAATTCGCAAACCAATCATCGATGGATCCAGAAGATGAAATTTTGATAGCTTTATTCCACGCAGATATTGCGGTGACAGGCGTAAACCAATCTCGTTGTGTTAACAGACAAAATCAATACATCCAAGATTTCAGAAGCGTTTTGCTTCAAGTAATCCAACGAAATTCTTACAGCGCTGGTAGTATTGAAGGATGGTTGTTCAGGTTCTAGTGGAGAAGATTATATTTTGCAGGAAAATTACCAGGGATTACTATACAATTTCGTAAAAATGAACCCTGTATGTTATATACTAACCTGTTAAACCATGTTATACTAAGTATCCTTAATTCTCTGTCTTGTTTGTTTTAACATGTTCTGCATGTTTTGTTCGGCAGGTCTGTGTTTTGGCGTTCGAAAAGAAACGTATTAATCCTCCAGGATCGAAGGGACACTTTTATTATGCGTACTCAAAATGTACAAGGAGCGCATGCAAAACATGGGGGTCGTT
>JAAXOA010001423.1:0-16016 GCA_036561885.1 Salina celebensis
CGAGCACCAATTAGGTTCTGAGTTGTTAGCAATGTCATTTGTTGGCAGGTGCATCAATAATGTCGGAGTTGAAATCTATATGCATGATGAAAACCGAAAATGATGCATGATCTACTGCTTTACAAGCAAACCCATAGAAGGAGCAACCGTGAGTCAATGAACAATAGTGGTTCAATCGAAGAAAAATGCTGGGCTTACATCGATGTTTGTATCCAGTCTTTTAGAGCAGCATCAATTTGATTGTGCATCTCCTTCAACAAAGTGTAAGGCTAAGATAACAAGCCAATATGTAGAATTTCTGTAAAATCGTGATGCATGGCCGTCTAAAAGGGCATAATCCATGTATATTTTCGATTTCCCGGAGAAACTTTTCTGTTTCTAAAGGATAACAAAACTGAACAAATTTTTTCGTTTGATATTCTTTATTGCACTTGTTGCACTTGCAATTTAAACAAACATTTTCAATCAACAATAAACGAATTAAAGCTCAATTTATTCCTTTCAAAATAGACATGTTTCTCATGTTTTTGTAATAAGAAAAAAGATCTAAATCATATCAACCATTATACCTTTCGTTTTACCATTACACCCAGCCCATAGTTAAAAAAGTGTTTGTCAGACTCAGATTAGAGAAGACATCAAACAAAAGTCCAGGATGAATTCGCATCCTCGCTGCTTAACTCCATGGGGCGTTTCTGCCCGAAACTGGAAATTGTGTAACGGTTGGCAACGGAAGTGTCCGATTTAATATTCGCAGGACGTAGAAACTGAGCGATGGGATACACGAAAATTTTGGAAAACTCCGTTTGGACGAGTTCGGGTTCGAAACATTTGAAATTGGAAATTCCATTTTGGTAAGTTTTCGATATTCATACGTGAAGTAGTTCATTCAGCATTTAATAGAAGTATAAAACTTCTACAAGAGACGAGTGTTTCGAACTAGGCGTGTTAGGCTAGTGACAGACGAAACGGACGACGGAGTTATTATTACTATATCACTATACAATATTATATTATATGCTATTTTCATCCATTCTACTGAAAATTAATGTTTGTTTCAACAATAATAATAACAAATAATAAATAAAGTTAGCCAACAACTAGCGCCCGTCCCTCGGTCGTTATGCTAGCTGGGATTCAGTTGATTTACATAGTGCATTGATTACATCATCAGTGCACGAGAGATCACATCCACTGTCACAGTCACTGGTATTTCTTGAGTTTAAAATTTAGTCAAAAAGTTTACCCTTAATCTCAAATATTTATATTAAAAAGTGGTTTTCTGATTGTTTTTCCATTCCGGTTTGTATATTATCATATCCTCGGTATTCTCAAATTTTTGCAAATTTGTCTTCGGCAAATCGTTTGATTAGTCTTCTAGGGCATCATCGTCTTCGCCCAATAAACTAAAACTTTTCAATTTATTGAACACTTAAGTGGCTCGTGAAAAGTTGTCCGAAGGCTTTGGAAACTTTGGACGCGTCCTGAAATAACAATAAATTATGGATTTAGTCAGTTAGAGTCAATTTCTGGTTGTTTCAGGAAGCTGTCTATTCACCTAGTGTAGATGCGATAGTCAAACATTTCATTTTTCACCAGTTCTCGTCTAGACGTACGGTTGGTGTTTTTTTATCCAACCATTCAGTTACGTAAGAAAATCTGTACCGGTCAGGACGCCTCAGATTCGGTTACATGCAAGATTATCTTTCCTCTCTGAAACAAACAAATCAGACTTCTCTTAAAAGCTGAATGAACTACTTCGCGTATGAATATCGAAAACTTACCAAAATGGAATTTCCAATTTCAAATAGTTCGAACCCGAACTCGTCCAAACGGACTTTTCCGAAAATATCGTGCATCCAATCGCTCACAGTTTCCACGTCCTGCGAATATTAAATTGGACACTTCCGTTTGCCAACTGTTACACAATTTCCAGTTTCGGGCAGAAACGCCCCATGGAGTTGAGCAGCGAAGATGCGACTTCATCCTGGACTTTTGTTGGGTGTCTTCTTTAATCTGAGTCTGCCGAACACTTTTTTAACTATGGGCTGCGTGTAATGGTAAAACGAAAGGTATAAAATGGTTTGATATGATTTAGATCTTTTTTCTTATCTTATTTTGTCATTTCCTCTAGGTATGGTAAGCTTAAAGAAACTCGTTTACATGTTTCTTTACATGTATCTTCTCGTACTGTACAAAGTAACAAAATATAGTTAATGAATAGAACGAGATTATCAACCTCCGCTGATTTGATAATTGAGACTCCATTCAAATTAGTCCTTCGATATGGTGGGTTAATTTAGATATTCAAAGTATGAAGTTTGAAATAGTTTGGAATTTGGAAAGATCATTGCTTGAGTGCATATACCATTAGAGATGTATGTATTTCATTTCGATTTCACAATAACCAATCACGGCCAAGTGATAGCTTTCCACAAATTTCATTCCCAGACAAATTTCCTTTGAATCATGAATTATGATAAAACAATTCACATCCACCCATACTTTTGGGCGAATAGTATGATTGCCAATCCTTCTGGCAGATCCTCATATCTAGCGGTGGCTTATTGAAAACTTTATCGGATCTGTCATCAAATTGTTTAAGAAAACGTGTTCATGAAATGGTGACTGACTGAATTATAATGAAGTCTTGTTAAATTTTTAGCTTTTAAGCAGAAACGGCCACATCAACACACATGACTAATGGGACTGAAAATTTTGCATCTATATCTATGCAAATTATATCCATTTACAAAATAGTTAGAAAACATGAAACAGAACATGGACTGCCACTTATTTCCTGTCGCGTACTTCAAGATCTTCAAAACAAATCTTTGCACAGTCAAGCGTTATTAAACCGAAATACTAACTTCAAAAAATTGCATAACAATGCAATAGATTGGGTTATTTGATATCCAAGAATTTGTTTAAGAAACCAAAGCTTTCAAAGCTTTGAATGACGAAGCTGCAAGATTAAAACCAAACATTACTGAAATGAAAAGCGTAACAAAATTTGTCATATTAGTATAAGTAATTAGAAAACATGAAACAGAACATAGACTGCCACATATTTATGTCGCGCACTTCAAGATCTTCAAAACAAATCATTGCATAGTCAGGCATTATTAAACCGAAATACTACCTTCATAAAATTGCATAACAATGCAATAGATTGGGTTATCTGTTATCCAAGAATTTGTTTAAGAAACCAAAGCTTTCAAAGCTTTGAATGACGAAGCTGCAAGATTAAAACCAAACATTACTGAAAAGTATAACAAAATTTGTCATATTAGTATAAGTAAATAAGATGGCTTCACAGTGGCTTCCTGTTATTATTGAAATGACTGTCATACATTTCGGTGACTAAAAGTAATTGACCCATGTGTCCGAGTTGTTTTCCCGTGGCCATATAGCCCACATAGTGCTTATTTTGGCTGATGTAGTTAGTAATTATATATTTCAAATGATGATATAACTAATAATGCCATAAGCCATGAAACAAGAACAAATGCATAATGGACTAGAGTTCACTGTTACTGGCTTCTTCAAACATACCTCACAGTAAGTTACATATCTTTATCAGTACTATTCGGTTTGGATTTAGGCAATTTGCATATTACAAATAGACAGACAAACTAAAACTTTCTAATCTTTCTCAAGAATAGTTAATGTCGATGTTCATAATCAATAAAACTCAAAATTTCTGTCCTAACGTGGTTGGATTTATCCTAAATAGGTTCATAATTAAAATTGTTAGTAACCTAAAACGCGTTTCATCCAATAAGAGAGTTATGCTTACATCTTTATGATACGTAATCCTAAATTTTACCAAAAATGCATTTGCATTATGGTGAATGTTTCGAATCAAAATGTTTCTAAAAAAAATCATACGCTACAAATACAGGCCGTCATATTTCCTTTAACCAATTTGAAGTGAAATTACTTGAGTTGAGTAACGCATGTCTTTATCTAGACAAATTATCCATGATTTTGTACATCTTCCGTTCCGCGATCCCTTCATTTTTAATAATATGTTAAGCAGTCCAAGCTCATAACTTAATACTACAGACGTATTTGTATAGCCGACATGGATAGGTGGAGAACAAGAGTTATAATTTAGCTACACAACAAAATTGTAATGTGAACTGTGACGAGAGGAAATGTACGTTTCCTATGAAGAATTTGAGTATCCACAGACAGTGTAATATTCATAATATATGCGATGATGATGAGATGTCGATATTCTTCAACATGTTGGAAGATGCACACTGGTCAATCTGCAGGTCGACTTGTGGCACAGCATACAACTTTGTTCAACTCGGGCATGTCTTCGCATCAGTAAAAAACATCTACTGGTTTAGCTGACTATATTGATGAACATCTAAAATTACCTGAGAATTTTACTTGTATGTAAGCTCTGAACAGTTTTTTTTCTGTCGCATTGTTATTTTTGGGGCGATTTAGCGCTCCCATGTATATTATGTAGCGGTAGCCCTTTGCTGTTGTACATCACTAAATAGCTCAAATACGCAATGATTCTGAAAGTCAACACTTAAAATATGCTACTAACACGAAGTAATGATACCTATCTGCTTGATGGGTTTGCTGGGTTGAAAAGTATGAAAATGGCGCAGAATATTTATGATGATGCGACCACTCTTTGAAAATCAGGTTAATTTTGTGAAAAAAAATGTTTAAAGCAGAACAGTCAAAGCTATATCAACATATGAAATTTCGTCAGAAACCGAATTGTTCTCTACGACTTCAAGCAACATTGTCTAGAGAAGTGTAATTCATGGGGATGTTGTGGATTCAACAAAATTTTGCCTGTTTGTTCTCGTTGCGTTGGACGTGTCAATGCAAGATTTGTGTTTTTTGAACAAAGAACTACGATGCGTCTTCTTAACTTATGTTTTTTTCTGCCGCTTCCTCAATAACCCGTAACGAGGTGGTCCCCAACTATACATGTCTCTTGTTGGTTTTGTCAAATTCTGCTAGTGGCAAATATTACAATATCATTTTACGTCATCCAATGTCACTTTAACTCAGATTGACCTCCCATACACCAAAATTGTAATACGTTTAGCGATTAGACCTCAATGAATGACAATTATCTTGACATAACGGCACACAAAATCTGTCTTGTGCAGTGTGCACATTGAAAAGCATGTTGAAAAAATGTCATGGTTTATAACGAAACAGTAACTTTTAGAGAAACCGAAAATATTGAATATGTTCCTGTGTAGCCGTAACTATCGAATGCATTCAAGGCAAGCAGAATACCAGCATTTACAATATTTCATGTCGTAAATTAATAAAATTATTGACAATTGTACCATGATTTTTAAACTCACAACCTTCCAACTGCTTCCACATTTCATTTTCTTTGATTTTTCTTGCTACTTATGTTTTTTAGCTTTTTTGTCCACATTTTTATGACAGCCCCATTTATGCATCTTTTTGTCAACTGGATCAGACAAAGTAAAATACGGTACTTATTTCCTAGTTCATATCTATTTCTTGTGGAAAAGGTCTGTAGTTTTCTAAAGCACTCTTTACTCCTCATATCCATGTGCCTTTCATCCTCACAGAAACACTCGGTTTGTGCCTCACCTAACTTTGATATTTTCAAGCACCTCAACAAGATGCACTTCTCTAGAAAATCGGATTTGCTTCTGTATGAGCTATCACATAAGAGCACTCACAATTCTTTCTCAAAAACCTTACATTTTCATCATGCACCTATGCCATCTAAAATCAGAAAAATATCCCAAACGAAGCAGAGAAGGAAAAAATATCGTTTTTAAAACTTAGCTCATCTTGAAATCACGCTTAAAATGCAATATTCCTCTACTACCTTTGAAGTATTAGAATGAGTAAAATCATATTATAGTTTTATGACGAAAGCAGTTAGTTTTTAAAAAAGTTTTATATATGCGTTAGTTGCAAGATACTCACATGGCACACATGAGACTTGCGAGAAGACTCTGAGAAACTGCATTTGCTTTTTTCTCAATGTTGTATGAGCACAAAATATTATGATAAGAGAATGAAAAAATATCGCTTTTAAAACTTAGCTCATCTTGAAATCACGCTTAAAATGCAATATTTCTCTACTACCTTTGAAGTATTAGAATGAGTAAAATCATATTATAGTTTTATGATTAAAGCAGTAATTTATCTTTTAAAAAAAGTTTTATATATGCGTTAGTTGCGAGATTCTCACATGGCACACATGAGACTTACGAGAAGACTCTGAGAAACTGCATTTGCTTTTTTCTCAATGTTGTATGAGCACAAAATATTATGATAGTGTGCCTTTCTGTGTATACTTTGGTGTGCAGTTATTTTCTGTCTTGCATGGTGTGTAAACTTAGTTCACTTTGTTGAATACGAATAAAAAAAACCAGGAGCAAAGGGAGACAACGAAGCCAGATTAAACCAAGTTGGTGGTGTGTTTGGTAAAATAGATGCTGCTGCTATCATGAGCGTGCTCTTTTATAGACATTTTTCCCTTCCAACTTGATTCACAGAAAGTTTTTTTTCCGTGTTCAGCTTGAGCTCATGAAAATGATGTTGATGATGATGATTTTTTCTGTGCATGGGAGCAGTCACTGTCTACTGCAAAAGGTTTGGATCAGTTTCATATTAGTTTTACTCAGCGATAAAAAGTTTGAGCACGTTGGGTAAGGAACATCCCCAAGATTTAGACAGTTTGAATGTGTTTGTATGTGACCATGATGATGATGGTGGTATAATGTTATGTGTTGTGTTATGTGCCGCTCGGTTTTCAGAGTGTTTCGGAGTGTCATGACAGTGTTGATGCTGGTTACTACCAAATTACATGCGTCGCAGTGGACAAAAAAAAAACGTCGAAAGAAGCAAAATGTTTGTTGACGGTGGTGATCCAAACGCGGCTAACGGTAACTGCAAACTGTGGGAGTTGTGGGGTTACATATAACATTATGCAATGATTTTCGATTATGATGCTATAAAATATTTTCCAAATAATTATTAACAATGTGTGTTATACGTAAATTAGTCAAATCAAGTTTAGCTTTGTGTTTATATGAAATTAAATTTTGAAATATTAATTGCTTATCTTGAAGCACATAATGGCAGACACATACGCCTAAGTACATGGGATACCGGCAACCGAACTATAGCGTGCGACCATACGAACTATGGTTTTTTGTATGCGTCTATTGCACACAGATGCATTGTATGGTTTGTTGATCTGTTTTGTTATTCAACTTTGACTTTTACAGAAGATAACACTAGAAACTCTTGAATCCAAGGCGACAACAAAGTCAGGGCATTTTGCTTTTGTATTAGTCAATGCCAATTTACACTTGAAAGGAAAATGCTCAGATTCCAACTCAATAGAATGCTTTCTCCCTTTTAAAGGAGAGAGGCCAAAAGAAAGTTACAGAGATTGTATAGCTGACCATGCATACATGTTTCATGAAGAGTCGTCAAAACGATTGGTCATAATATTGTTGTATTGCATTTAAAATTATCTAAAGTTTTAACTATAAAATATTGAGACATTTCCTGAAGTATCGGTTTTGCTGAAAAATTTGTTTCTATTATGAGGTCAGCGAGGCTAATTAGCATATCTACCTGTCAACCCGGAAGATATAAGCTTCGCATCGTTCTTTGTTTCTTCGGTCAAATCAAACTTTTTCCATCAGTCACAGTATTATTCAGTGATCAACGACAAAATAATGATTTTTACATAGTTGGCGAGGATGAAACGAATCCTATTTCAAAGAGGAAAATTGTGTATGAGCACCGCTGTTTTCAGTGAATATGCTCACATCCCTCTACCAATCTTCCACTTTTCTACACTCGACTGATCAGCCGAACGTTGTCGAACAAACAGTCTTTTTTTTTGTTAAATAACCATCCCATTGTTAGTTTAAGTCGACATCAGTTTTCCGTACAACAGCATACCTGAGAAAAGCAACGAAGGAAACTAGCAAAAATTGAAGTTAAAAGAAAGGTTACTAAACAATCTGAAATGCCGTGTCATACAACACAAGAAATATTTTTGCATGAACTGTTTACACGTTGTTAGTGAATGGGTACCGTGAAATGCATGTAAAAGTTCTCATTGAACATTGCCGTGTTGAAATATCCTCTTGCAGAGAGTGTGCACATGGAAAAGCACACTAAGATGATAGCGATGATATTCCGCTTGAGGCAAGGAACGGCGACGCTGCTCAAGCTTGAAAATTTGTTGTCAGAAAAAAAAATACTGAGAGACAGAATAAAATGTTATTTTGGCGCGAGGGTGCATGCAACTAAGAATATTTAACAATTGGAATTCTCTTTACCAATGCGAAAATGGTACAACTTTGCCAAAAGCTACACGCATGAAAAAACCATTTACACTTGTTGTTTCTTAAGAAGGGTGCAACTTTCTTTCATTTTTGTGTTGCAAAGCGTAGTTTTAAGTCTGTCACTGAAATTCCTAGGTTTTACAGCGTGGAAATGGGTTCCTACTTTACACGGGTGTTGTGTGCTCTGCTGTAAAGATAAGAGCATGCTACAATAGGTTATTTCATGGTAGCACTGGTATACAGAGTTTCCCCTCTTGCACAAATATCCAAGGGATTTTTGAAGTTTGCTTTTGTGGTCGGTGAAAGCAATAAGCTGGCAAAATGACTGAGGCATACACATACATACAAGTGGAAGCAGGTATAATGCAACAGAGCGCAGCGTGTGACATGGAACTTTCAAAAGCTCCAGAGTTTTAGGCTACCGATTTTCCTTCCTACTAGTACACTGGAGTGTCTATACCGTGTTTCGATGCAAGTGGCAACACGCTTTTTACCTCCTGAACATTTTTTTGCAGCATCGCACACCAGTAGCAAGGATGAAAAGAATTGTAAAACAAATCTTGGTTGATATGTATACGCTACATTATACGACCTGGTTTGTTACTAGTTTGAAACTACTGATAAAAAATGAAGTATTGAAGCAAACATCTTATTCAACCACATGTACTTGGAATGCTTGAGCGTGTGGAAATTTTAATGCACACTTTTTTATGATCAGGATTTGTGTTGGCCGCACCGAAAAATATGTACGAATTGCCACTGGAAATGTTCATTTAAACTAACTTGTTCGTTCATTGGAACTAAAGTCTGCAGATAAACATACTGAATGTGGTTAGCACACGGAGAGAATGAGCCAACTGCAACGTTGAGAATGAATGGCACCACAACAATATTGATGGAAGCATGGATTCAATACGGCACGCTACTTGCTGAATTGACGGGTTAGAAACACTGTCGACATTCAAGTGAGCTTGGAACACGGAAACAAAACGTATCTAGCTGTTTGTGCGTTTTCCTGGTATATTATCAGAGCTAAATGCAAAAATGGAATGGAGATGGTGCGGTGGCTTGAACGCGATATTCCCGTGCTGTCAAATTTTTACATTCATAAATAGTCAGTTTGAATTAACCGTTAGGCACTATGTTGTCCCACATTAAAAATGTATCAATTAGTTGACCATGGTAAGATAGCTGTAGCAAACGATAAAAACGACCTACGTATAGGATGCATATATAATTCTTATTCCGTCCCAAATGAATAATAAAAGCTCTAAAGCTGATAAATACGAAGCTGAATAGTTCTAGATCAGTTATAAAGTATTGGTCAAAAAGTTATTGTAAAGTCTCAAGGAAGTTGTCACCGACGGGGCACCTTCAGTTGTGTCGTTGCCACCAAAGCATACATGAATATAGCAGTACCGGAGCCCTTCCCAATGATGTCACAGACAGACAGAAAATTACATGTCTAAAAAACTTAGGGCCTGACTGGATCGAGCGGATTTAGCAGGATCTTTACAATGATAGGTCGCATGAAATGCGAAAAATCACCTTGCGAAAGTTGACACCTGCCTTGCACCTTCAACATTGTAATCGCCGACCCAAACACGTCATTGAGAAGCCCTCTTTGAGCCTGTTCCAACAATGTATAACACGCCATCTAAAATTACATGTGACAAAAGTTAGGCCCTGACCGGCACCTTAAAAGTTAACGTAGGTACCTGAAAAAGAATATGGATCGTCCCCTTTGGCCAAGGCATCGACCTGTAAAATTTGGTTTAAATCGGTCAAATCGTACCATCTATAGGGCACCCTAAGACGGACAGACAAACGCAGTCAGCAATCTCATTATTAGCTGAACAAAGTTTCGCTTCGTAATTATACCATTTTATTGCTTTTGAATGGTTTTCATATAGTATTTGATATCGGCGCACGTTTTAGTTTTCATACATATTTGACAGACGTGGTATCCTTTTTCTATTTTTCAAATTGGTTTCAAACAGGTAGATGAGTTACGTTACGTTTCCGTTTATTTGCTTCAGTATATATGCAATAATATGTATTCGATAGTTCACCCATGAAGGATTTTTAATAAGGTTAACTTGACATTTTCTTATGACGGGGTCGGTTTTCATGAAAACGGTAATATTGAACTGTTTAGGTATTTTCAAGTTGCCTTGAAAATAAAATTCTTGGTTGGAAAGGATATTTAGGTGTATCACACTGAAAAATCTATTTGGAGAAAGCGCTGGTAACGGTATACATAATTTTCGTATGTTTGTAGAATATGTCACTATATTCACTATGTACATCGGTAAGCTTGGAAAGTCTATCAAGATATTTGTTCCTTTATGGTGTCACAATCAGTCGATTTTTGTGCAATAACCTCAGTATTTGTGAGCTCGTCATTTACAATGAAAATGAATCATTACTTACGAAAACTAACCCCAATAGAAAGAAAAAGAAAGCTTACATGCTGTTTTTTAAAAACGATGTTCTTGAATATTGCTTATCTTACCGACAATATGTCAATCATGTAATTTTATACGGGCAGGTCACATCCAAAGAAGTTTCTTAACTGGGTCTGGGTTAAGTGCAACCCAATCTGTTCAATATCTTGATTTGATAACGTCCATTACCCAAAGACTTAAAACTTCATGACTATGACGCATTTGGGAGAAAACTTGCTGAAAGAAAATTGTTTAGTTGTTTTAGCTTCTTGTTGCTACGTGAATAAGCAAATTGTCATTTTGTGTTGCATACAAAAATAAAAGAAGTAACTGTGTGTGAGAGTGTCAATCTTTGCTTTTTAACAATTTTCAAGCATTCCATCGTTTGATGTAAAAAAATACATCATTTACTCTACTTTTACCCATCTTTAACCACGACAGTCTAGTACGTGGGCGGTAAATTATCTCCTTTCCAGGTTGTCAAATTCAGAAGTACAAGCCTAAACCTTCTTGACAAAATTAAAACCCGTACATGTTTTGGGAACACGAGGTCAAAGGTCGTATTCAACATGACACTCATTTACATTTGTCAAAAGATGCAAGTATGAAATTTCTTCCTCTCCCAACTTTCATAGACACCTTCGGCTCATTTTTTGTGAAAAATCTTTCATCCCTCCTATTTTTTGTCCGTCTTTTTCCAGTTGCATCACCCAAAAACCAAGATTCTCCATGATACACCTTTAGCTTTGTCAGTCTATGACAACACCGAAAATATTCTCAACTCCGTGTTCCATCAAACCCATATCAACATTCTCAAGTGACTGTTGCTTTTATCTATGCTCATTTTTTTCTCTCTCATTTCATTTCTCTCATTGTGAGGACCTGCTAGAACACAAGTAGCAAACTGTACTATTTCACATCGAGAACATCATTTTTGATACATTCTCATTTCAACAACAATGTTCATACTACCCAGCCACGATGATGAACCTCAGGAAATCATACACATTCCACTCTCTTGAGATTTCGCATGATTGTTAGAAAACTTTTTTTTTCGCAAGGTGCATCGCTTAAAAAACTCCCTCAATGACAACGAACAAAAATACAACTCTAAAATAAACTCGATATTTTTTCAAGTATGTATGATGAAAGCCTTGATTAACTCTAAGAAAACAAATTTTCTGATACTCTACGCAGGACTGTTTTATAGGAAAAAAAAATAGTTTTAAAAACCCGAACAAGGGACTACGATTATAATATTATGGGATGTGCTGTGAACATGAAAAGTTGAGGAACACAAATCGAGGCAAAAAGGGTTATTATGACGGACACTGATCATCACCGTATATTTTAGAATACATTCTCATTTCAGCTTCACACACAGCAATGTACATCGAGAAACGGTAAGTTACAAACTTTACCAACAACGGTTTGGCATTTGCAGTAGTGGTTTTTTGTTTGGTTCTATTCTATGTGGATTCATCGTCATCAATATTGTAGAGTATAGCACATAACGCGGATGATTATACACCATTAAAAGACAGCCAGCAAAAACCTTTTTTTTCTTTATAAAATATCCCAGCAAAAAAAAACAGTGTGGTATGGTATGAATATGTTAAAAACGAAGAATACACACAGAGCACCTAGTACACCACTGAGGATACAGAAGAGTATTGACTGAAAAAAAAAAAGAAACTACGAAACAGACATTTTGAAAAGAACTTCTACACAAAGTTGTTTGATACACGGGCAAACATGAGACAAGCCAAGTATAGGATTGGAATTCTCAGCAAAAAAGAGTAAAAAAAGAAGTTTTTTTCTACACAGTCAAGACGATACCTGCTATTAGAGATGAAAAATGTAGAATAGATTTTTTTCTCTTTTAAGTTACATGATTCTCATATAATAATTTATGTCGAAGATGGTCGTTTTCCTTCATTTGCTTGGTTGGAATATACACATAAACAAGTTATGAAAATGACATTCATTTACGCCAAAACACAAGTATGCAAAGGTTTTTTTTACGTTTCAGTCTTATTTGACTATTGACATTGATTCCATTACTGTTTTAGCTACTTCATTACATCCTTGTTGGCTTTAAAGTTTTTACGATAAAAAAAATCATGTATGCATCCCTGTTGTATCTTCATTTTTTTGAAAACATTCTTTTCTGTACAAAAAAAAAACGAGGGCAATAGACAGAAGCAAAGGATATTTTCTTGAGATTTAAAGAAGAAGAAAAAAATAATCCAAGACAATATTCTTGTCTGCATATCAGCTATCTCGAAAGAGAAAAAAAGCAACACTACTCATGAGCATCATCTCACATATAAAAAGCCATACTGTTTTAGAAGGTTTTTTTCTTTTCTGTCAATACAGCAAAGGACAGGATCCCCATTATGATCACCATTGAATTTTATAGGAGTACTGCGTTTGTGTATTTCATACGCTTCCCCTAGTGAAAGGGGGAACCCTCACAAAATAAAAGCTTAGAATAGGATGGTCGGCGAGTTGAACACTGAAGTATAGCTTTAGCGTTTTTATTTTGAAGCAAAAGCAGGAGCTCTCGGATTTTGCATCAATACGGCAGAGAAGCACACAACAACATGAACACAACCAAGACCATTCTGAACCAAAAGAAAATGTTTTTTGGTGTAGAGTATTAAAAATATTAGATTTTTTAGCACACACACACACAATTTACTAGTAGTACTACTGATAATACAACAGCACATCATCATCATCCACCACCACCACCGCTACTTTTCTATGACTAGATTATCATGTAGATCAACTGCTTGGGTGATTAGTGAAACAAGTTGAAGTAAAAAAAAAGTTGGAGGAGTAACAATGATAACTAGTGTTGAATCTGGAGGGTTGATAAGAAAAATTTAAAGAGGAAGATAGTTAGGAAAGAAGCATAAAAGCGACGATGTTATGTGGATGGAACTATTCCGAGTGACACTTGCGGGGAAAATGGAAAAATAATGTGGAAACGGATCAGTTCAAAGAAAATTTATATAAAATTTTGTTAAGCGCGGTGAGGACGGCGGGGGACTGAAAAGATAAATAGCGGAGGAAGTGGAGACTGTTTGTATACAAGTTTGTCTCATGAAGGCACAGTGACTATGTGCCGTTGATTGGACTTGGCATGGATTAGTAACGAAATACCTATCAAGAGGGGAAAGGGAAGGAGCTTAATAAGAAATCAGTGCAAAAACAATCGGAGGAGAGGAAAGAAACGGGAAGTATTGTGTAGGACGGAGGGTTTTCATATATTTTTTTGTGAAAAACGTGAACATTAAAAGCTGTAACAATTGTCGCCCCAAGGAGTATATCTGAGGCAAACTCATCGACAATGTCAATGTATGCCAAGGGGAAAAGTTCGACTGTCCCCTCGGACGCACAAGCGAGGGAGAAGTAAGTGTGGATTTGCAAATTAATATTTCTTCTTTGTGGTTTAAGCATACGTAACATATTTAAATGTGCGGCGACATATTGAAAGAAAGAACACCGGCGCGTTGTGCGGATGGTTTGTAAATAACGTGTGGAAGTGACTGTATTAATAAAGTTGTTTTAATTATGTTTGTAGGTTAGCCTTGTACGTGTACGAATATCTGCTTCACGTAGGAGCGCAGAAAGCCGCCCAAACATTCCTTTCAGAGGTGAGCGGTCAGAACGATTTTTTCAGAAATTTACTTCATAAAGTTTTCAAGCGAAAAAGTGTCAAGAGTGAAAGTACAACTATGAATGTTTTTTGCGCAGATCCGATGGGAGAAAAATATAACGTTAGGGGAACCGCCGGGATTTTTACATTCTTGGTGGTGGTAAGCTTAAGAATTTTAGTATTTTACATAGCTGCTAATTATATTTACGGACTAAGACGTATTTTCATTTTGTTGGTAGCGTGTTTTGGGACCTGTACTGTGCTGCGCCAGAACGACGAGACACTTGTGAACATTCTAGTGAAGCTAAAGCGTTTCATGATTATGTAAGTGTTTCATTGAAGCATCTTATTATTTTGTATTTTGAAATCTTGTGTTAACATAATAACCAAAATCGTTCATATTCTCAGGGTTTTGTGAATTCAGGGTATGGCGTCAACGGTATTGCACACGTAAGTAACACTAGGCATTGCCGTTAGTGTGAATCGTAGTACAGAATTTAACAATCTTTTTTTGAATCAATTAACAAGCAGAACTCCGGTCCCGCACCGAGTCCCATGGGTCAAATGCCCCCTGGCAGCGACGGAATGCCTGGTGGACCAATGGGTCCCGGATTTTTCCCTGTAAGTCTGGATCTGTGTTTGAAAAATTTGTTCAGTAGAACCTATGTGTGTCCCTGTCACATCCACATATTCTGCTCATTTGTCTTCTCTGTGTACAAAACTCTACTTTACATTTCCAGAACTCCAACATGCGACCATCGCCACCGAATCATCCATCATCTCAGCCATCCCCACATTCCCAACCACCTCCTCCTCAGATGTTATCAAATCAAGTAAACACAAAACACTTGTATTATCATCCTTATGTTCTATGTGTTTGTTCCTCCAATCTATATATGTGTCAACACAATTAACGTCTGTTTTTCTCTCATAGCCTTTCATGGGTCCCAGATATCCTCCCGGCGGGCCAAGACCTGGCGTAAGATTACCTCAAATGGGTAACGACTTTAATGGAGTAAGCAGCAGATTTCAGTGTATACTTTTGTACGCATTGACACTATAAAATTAAAGTTTCACTGTATTTATATTCCAATAGCCTCCTGGGCAGCCGATGATGCCGGGACCAATGGATCCTAACAGACAAGGCAAGTATTTCTAAGCACTTGGACTTATTTACGTGTCGTTTGCGATGAAATCCGTCTCTTCTTCACTAGACATAGCATGATTGAAAATTTTCAAGGGTTTTAGGAATTCAAACAGGAAACAATTAGGCCTTCAGTGTCAAATACATATAGGTTACATATATTACACACGGTTACATTAAGGGTCCTGAAATTACGTAGCACACATTTTTAAAGCATTTTTTCGCTGAAACACCCCACATCTATTTCTAAATTTCTTTAGATGAAATATTAACTATCAATTTCACATTCGACCAAATCCTTTAACATACATATGCTAGCCACTTGAAGAAGAACATTTGTCGTTGTTGGTCAATCTTAGAAATGGTGATACAATTTTTCTTTCTAATTACTATGTAACATTGAACTATGATTG
>JAAXOA010001424.1:0-16015 GCA_036561885.1 Salina celebensis
TTGTTCAAATTAGGGAAAAATATGCATGTACTAATAATATAATGATAATAAGCTACCGTAGCTTGTACATTGATCCAATTAGAAATGCTTCATTAAACTTTTCTCTTTTGTTTTAAAACAAAATTCCTTTCCCATATTTTCAAATATGCATAATCAAGGCGTGTAAATATTTACAAAAAAATATTGTAATTTTTGATCGATTTGATCTACAAGCAATTTGTTCTTGTATAATATGCATACATTCACATATTATGTCTTTGGGTAACATTCACATCAATAAATAATAAATTTTTGTGTCCGAAAATTTTTGGCAATAACTGTGTATGTATAATCCAAACTTGTTCAACTCCATTACCTGTGCGATATACCATCTTGGTGTAATTTGTACCTTGGTTTATTGTAATTCGTCAACTGAAATTTACGAGGCTTGAATAAGCTGACGCTCAAATTTCCAGTATTAAATAATGGCTTTGAATAATGTGAGGTTACCGTACGATGTATTCCCGGGAGAGGTGAGCCTAAACATTTAAATGTGATGAAATAATTTGACCTGATACTTGGTTATTACTTTATTAACATTGGTTTTAAATGCCATAGTTATGGGATCTCATTGCTGCGAAACTGAAGCCGTCGACGTTTCAAGTGTTTCACCATGCTATTCCCGAGATACATGACTCAATTACACTATCCAACCGTTTGGAAAAACTATTTCCCCCAGTGAGTTTATAATTTTACAATATTTGTAGTCAGTGTTTGTTGAATTTAAAAATTCAGAAAGTAAATATATTTTTGGTGTCATTTAAGGTGTTACGAATTTTATATGCAAACAAGTATGTTGGACCGGATGTTGTCAAATCTTGTCGCCAAGCTTGTTCCACTTGGAAGGAGGACGTGAATGATTACTTTCAAAAGACCAACTTTCATTCTCTTGAAACACAACGTGGAGTAAAAAACTTTTCAGACCTTGTCCTAAATATGCCATTAGAGAGGGAAGATATTGATCAAATTTACGAAATGGACTTGTTTCCAAGTTGTGTTTCGTTTGGTCAAAAACTAACCCTACAAATGCGATACGATGAAGGTAATATGGAAATATTTCCTGACCATCTACATGAACTAAATGTCCTCTTGAATACTGTGACAAATTTTTGGCAACGCTTCGAGCACCTGGAAGTTCGTGAGTTTCCGGGAATAATTGAGACGGGCGGGGATCATATTCAAAGACGAGAAAACAGACGACAAGATCCAGATTACTTGATAGTTCCATTTGGCAGTGTTGGAGCTGACGAAAAATTACGGGAATGGCATCTGCACTATTATCACTTTGAATGCCCAAACGATTTTGAAATGTATATTCCGTTCCTTCATTTAATGACCAATTTAAAGAAAGTGACCTTTCTCACTAAGGGAAATTGGGTCAGTGCGCGCATCCTGCTTCATATCCCGAGGACAGAAATTTTGGAAGAAATTTACATGAGACCTCCATTGGAGAGGTATCAGGCATTTTGGTCGCAGTCATGCGCTGTTTTGCTCCAACATTGTGCCGAGAGTGTTACTTTTTTGGCGGGGGTCACTTCGGCTGCCGTCAAAACGTGTGGAGAATGGATTGAAGCGAATGATGAACCAATTCCTGTATTTGAAAAACTGAAAGAACTACATATTGTAGTTGATTACAAGTGGATTCAAAACCGTGTGGGTAGTCTTAGTGATATTACTATGGAATTAATGTTTCCCATAGTAACCACTCTTGGCGTTTCTGTGGATGCTAGATTCCTAATTCATGACCTTTGGACATGTTTGGGAAGTTTTGCAAGCAAATTACCGTGCCTAAAATACTTTTCATTGTCTGGAGATTGTATGCCCCATTGGTGTGATTATTCAAAGACAGTTTCCAAAAAAAAGCCGTTTCTCAAGGTAAAAAGTAGCAACAACCGTGGTGTGTTGACAAAATTTAAATTTCAATGTCCAATTCACATTCCCTTTGGGCTAATGTTTCAATTTCCGGCACTAAAGTATCTGATTGTTGAAGAATGTCTTGGAAAATGTCAACTCCAGGCGTCAAAAGCAAATGACTTGGAATATGTGAATGACATTTTTAACACGTTTCCGAACATTTCATCACTCTCATTTGTTCCCATAATAAGCAGTGAAGAACCAGAAAATCATTTGAGTGGCCAAGGGACAGTCAGACATTTTAGAGGTGATTTCCGGCGTCAGCAGGGTCAAAATCAGATTAATTAAGAATGCTAAATTTTGAATTGTCGTATTTATAAATTCAAATTGTGTATGTAATAATATTTTTTGTGTAAATAGTGTGTACCAACTTGTTATTTGTATTGTGATAGATCGTGTCCAATATTCGTGTAAAGCAATGTTCAATAATTTAGATTTTTAGATTGCCGTATTTGTAACAACAAATTGTTTACATGTTGATGAATTTGTTTGTGGAAATATTGTGTGCCGACTAGCGTTCTGTATTGTAATATATCGTCTTCAATGTTCGTGTATAGTAATCGATTATGTAAATGAAATATTATTCTCTCTTTTGTAATTAAAGTTTATTACACATAAAAGTATAATTTTGGCTTAAATTTGTCTTCTTACGTATTATATGCAGTTGAATAACTTTCATCTTTGCTGTAGTTACCGCATATCATCAAAATCTTCTGATTCGTAATTTGATACATAAACATTTAATCCACCTATTTAGTTTTTCCCCATATATGAGCTGCAAATCAGTATTTAATCCCACCTTGCCGCATATATTGATATAATCACATGGTATCGTTTTTACATAATTTTTTTACTTGCAACAATGGTCGTACATACGTTTATGCAATGTATGGACTTAATACCTGTTTAACACATAAACATGATTCATTCTATCCGATTTCAATGGTCACACAAATTTTTCTTCACCATGGTATGATGATATTTTATTACGATAATATTTTACCAAATAGAACTACGAGCAATTGAATTAGATTTAACTGAATTATATTTATTTACTGGAAATTATTTTATAAATGCATACATATTACAACATATTAAAAGATTTTGTGCTGACTGACCAAATGTCTAGACAAATTATCTAGTCTAGATGCTACTTTGTTGCAAAAGACACATGCAAGGTCGCCAATATCCTTGTGTGCCGACACTTTTTTACAACTGTTTTTTTCATGGCGTCGAGCAGTTGACGCCTGCACAAACATTTTATAACAGAATTGACATTTTCTGCTTGGCGTCCGACTTTTAGGTCCCGCGTTTGGTGGTGATGCTGGGACAATCCGACGTTTTTTAGAACATTTATCGTATGTGGTGTCTTCTTTAACTGGAGATGTCCATTGGAGTATCTGCTTCCGTGGAATATCAGTTGATGCTTTGGTAGGATTCACTAGGTTCCATAAAAAACTATCAGTGCCTGGCGTTATTTGGTATTGCGTCAGGTTAGATTTTACTAATGGCGCAAAATCCTTAGCACACGTTCCTGGTAGGGGTAGAAAGGAATCCAGGAAATCTACTGTTACAGGACTTATGATTATATTGCCAAGGCTAATATCCTTTAAACTAGTTAATGTCGGCCATTCTCTGGGAACGTTTTTGTTTTGGAAACAACTAACTTCAAAAAACTGTGTGCTAAATTTTAAATTGGCTGGCTTAGGCGGAACGTCGAAAATTGAAGAAGGACGACAAACTGATTGTTTTGAACTGTCCATTTTGTAAGAAGGCGTGGCTTTACTTACGAGAAAATTGCTCTTGTTTGCAGTGCAATTGATTGAGTGTGAATGAATATACAATGTCTTGAAGGCTGCCTTTTTATACACCGCCAATAACAATTTACTGGTACCTGAATATTTTTAATGTGTACGTGTCACAAAAATATTCAAGATCGAAGGTGTGTATGTACATTAACCCTTTAAGGTGGTGGTGCACATACCTGGTTATGTGATATTTTTGTGCATGTACCCAACGCGAAGGATATCAACATTGTCAGGTGCACCAAGAGGTGGCACGAAGAGTGAGTATATTTATGTGAGCGTATACGTGATCATTAATAAATTAAGGTACGTTTGTAAATGAAAAAAAAAAATGCCAATACTTTTTTAAGCATGAATGAAATATCGTGAGTGAGGGTGGATTAAAATATCACTTTGTTATGGTTAAAGCCTAATTCCCATAAAATATCACTACAGTAAGGGGTACTCCCGCTAAAATTCAAATTGGTCAAGACTTGTTACAGAAAACATTGTCATAAATGAGGTTTTGCTACTATGAATTCAGTTTAAAAAAAACATATATTGACGCTTTAATACATTGATCATTGATTGTATCATTGATGCTTTTTTTTTTTGCATTCCAAATTTCGCAAACGAAATAAACACGTCATTATATGGTGTGATCTTGAAAGTGTGCTCGGATTCAAACCCGCTAATAATTTATATATTTGTTGGGTCATATCTTTATATTGCTATACACAATTTACTCTCTGTACTCCAGTTTGTACGCACAATTTAATTTAAGCGTATAATATTTGAGTTTTTGCGTTGACTATAATGTATGAATGCACATAATCATTGATACATTCACGCATTTGTATCATTCCGCATTAAATCTTACTCGAACCAAGGAATTTTAACACCTATATACATTTTAGCCGCCACATCGCCGACGTAAACCGTGCTAAAGTTGCAGATATCATTCTAAGTATTTTGAAATGCTTCGTGTTTGAAATAATGTTGAACTATCGTTGAAATTTTAAAGTCAACAATTTTTGGGTGCTGCGTAAATTTTGTACGCCGTTCTTAGTATTATTAACCTATTTACTTTTCAAGTTTGTGAAGGTTTAACAAGAGAAATTGAATGTACCATAAAATAATTTTGGAAAAAATACGAAGTACCTGAAATCTATTTATTGGTATTTTTTTATTGTTGCTCCAACATTTGTAACAACATTTTGAAGGTTTGGACCGAAATTTTTAGAAAAAAAAAGTTTCAGTGTTGATAGGAACAACAAAAACTCGGTTTGTTGGAGTCGCGGCGAAATGGTCACATGCAAATCTGGCCATACGATCCTAACTGGTCACAAACCCAATCGGTCAACTTGTGTACTGGTCACTGCTTCTTTTTTTGTCACATATCAAATTAACCACACACCCGGTTGGTCACTGCTTGTTTTTGTCACAGTGTTTACTGCTCCCAGATTTGTGACCATTTATATTTATGTCTGAAAATAAAATGTAATGCATCGTATAAACCAAACCAGTTATATATCTACAAATATTTTTGCAATAATTTACGTAGGCGGACTATTAATTCGTGTCCGTCTGTTTTGTGTTCTTTATATCCGTTCGTATGTAGCCCGGATATCAAGGCTTGATTCGGACAAACGTATGAACATATGGACAGAAAGACTGACGCGAACAAAATCAGTAAGCAGATGACGCGACTTGATAATACATGATGAACATTTAACTGGGACCAGATGATTGCACTGAGCCCGAATCCCGCCCGACACCCGAACCCCATAGACCGAACCCGAACGGGTTTCGGGCGGGCTTTGAGATCATTTTAACTTTCGGGCTTTACAGGTTTGGGCTTTCACAAATTTTTTCGGGCTCTGGTCTATTGTGCTCCATTCATTTTCCCGAAAAAACCACTAATAATACATTAACAATAGTATGTCGGATTTATAGCTGTGTTTTAACCCACTTATTGACCAACAGCTAACAATAAACCCAACTCGACGTTTAAAACCCCATTTTAACTTGTTCGAACTTTAGGTTTTAAAAACATTTCCCCGGGTTTTGGGTCGGGTCTCGGGCTTGTGGCCTTATTTCCATTCGGGCTTCGGGCGGTCCTGGTCAACAAATAGTACGGTTTGGGCTGTCGGGCTTCGGTCTTCGCCAAACTTTACGATCAGGCGGGTGGGCGGGCTTCACCGTTTTACCAACAACGTAATCCTCTGGTGCATACATTACAGGTAGCGTTCGTAGTAGTTTCTGATGATATAAGACTAATTTACGCTTGATAACTTGGGTTCTTTGTCTCTTTACTGGAAATTGAATGGTGCAAGTTTAAAAAAAATCGTGGAGGTATAAAAAAATGTCATCATCCTATTAGGTACGTCGTGTCATGCTATGTACGCGTGAAGTGCATGAGGGGACTATATCAAATTCGGTAACAATTGATGAAATATAACACCGTTTCTCTTAATATTTATAAACACATTCCACTACCTGTATATAGATATGTTTCTACTAAGCAAGTAAACAATAATTATGAAATTAATTGCCGTTGATCTTAATTTTTTAATCATACAATACAATTTAATACCTGGTCACGTAAAATAATATTTTATAATATAGTATATTACCTCTAATAACATATTTGAAAACTCGTCAAAGTTAATGATTTTTTGCTTTGATTGCTTGGTTGCAATGGACGTTAGATTGATTGGTTTTGTGCGTTTTTTCGAATCCTGCCAAGAAGTCTTTTTTTTGGTAGAAACATTGTGTAATAATTGCTTTATTTGGATGTTTCATGCCTTAAAGACAATCGCGAGGTAAATTACGTGATGTGAATACTCGCCACACAGAGTGCAGCTGTAGATAGCGAACATATCCTAGCGGATTTATTTTAGACATATTTGCTAACTGGATTGCATCTTTCAAGAATATGTCACAAATGGTACGTGCATATAGGAACAACTAAGAGTTGCTGCAAACTTTGAAGGTTTGAATGCGAAAAAGTACAAACTTAGTTAAACAAGTCTTGTTTTCTTTATTTCCATTTCAACCACTCTCACTTTTAACATAATAATATTGTGTATACTTCAATTGTAACATGATGTTTATGTCTCTGTACTCTACGACAGAAACAATAATATATTTAACGCCATTACAATTTGTTGGGTTTCCCCTTGCGGGCCGGAATTTGTAGGTTTTCCGTTTCTCCTTTCAGCTCAGTAAGGTCGATTGACGACAGTATGTTCAAAATAAACGGGTTAACAAATCAAGTCATGAGCATACAAATATCTGTAAACTACTTAATATAAAATTGTAGCGAAGTCGTTTCAACCTAAATCAATAGATCATAGTGTAAACGATACAGTATGACACTTATAGCAAACATTATTTTTTTGATATTTATAATGCATAATATTATTTGACAAACCTATTGTTACTTGCGGATTGTTCCAAGTACAAGAAAAAAACAACAACAATTTTGTATACTAACCATTATTACATATATCCTTTTTTTAGTTTTGCTACGCATAGTCAAAATGACGTTTATTGTGGCCGATCCTGCCGCTGCACAAAACATATATCAAATATTGTGAATGATAATATTATTATAAATTTGTAAAGTTGTATTTAAATCATGTTCTGAGAAAAAAAAATCATAATGAGGAAATATTTGAATTTAAATAAATACTTTTACAACATTGTAGTTAAATTTAAATATCACGCATCAGCCGTTATTACACCGTTTCTACATAATTAATGAAAACAATCAATTTATTGGCTGGATAAGCACGAAATACACAGTTCATGAACTTTTTTAAAGAAAATATACTAATTAGTCTAGTCGAGTAGGTGCAATCTAACTGGTACTGTTGTTCATTGGAAGAAAGATTCCCGTGTTCCATCCTTCCTTAAAGGTTTTTCTGAGTTCTGGATGAATGTCCAATGGTGGTTTTTCTGTCCATGCTGCATATAACAATTTGGCATCACTGGCGACTTTTTCAAGAGGCAAGTTAAGTTTTTCACATAAGGATCTGCGAGCTATCAGCATGCTTTTGTGCAGTTGCGATTGTGAAGCATTGAGAAGGGACGGATATTCCATATTACATACTCGTACTCCAGCAAACAGTGAGTGAATTATGTGTTCGTTGCATCTAGAAGTCATTTGCTTGGTATCAGTTAATTTAATGCCATTAATCATTGCATACCAGAGCTTTCGAAGAAGAAAAGTGTCCAAGAGTGCATATCTGATCAAGTTTGGATGAAGTGGCCTTTTTCTATAGTCTGACAAGTGTCCCAAAACTTTGGCCGTCTTTCTTATCTCAATCTTGAGATATTTGCGTATCAATACAGCCAATGATGCTCGTTTGTTCCCCGAAATGGTTTGTTCCATGATTTGAGTGTCCATCAAAGGCCACACAAAAATGGAAAAATCTCGCTGCATCCAACGCAGATCATTACTTGATCCGTGCATCACTTTGAGTATTTTTGGATTTTCCATGATCTCCTTCAAATTTTCCCTTATTTCGTTAGGAATTGCCAAGCAATCCAAAATGTAGTTATTTTCGTTGGTGCTTATTTGAATAATGCATGTGATGCCAGCAAACTCATCCAAGTCATGTCCTTCCATGTCAACCCAAATGACTCTAGAGCTGGCAAGGTCCGTCATACAGTGGTCAAATGACTCATTGTCTCCTACCCAGAAATACATTTCTGGATTGCTCCCTTCTGATTTCTTCCAATGTTCGGGTTCGAGTCCCCATATTCCGATTTTTTCTGCGTAGGGATGTACGCTTACTGGCTCCAAACCTGTTTGTCAGTTTTAAATAAACTATACTAATGTTCAAAATTATTATTGCTTTAAGCTAACACCTACCAAACTGATTTCGTTGCTGAATAAACTTTGCAAATTCTCCATCCAGTTTTTCAATGCCTCCTTCCACCCTGCCATAAATCTTTTGAATTTCCACAATGTCCTTTATCGACTTTTTACTTCTAGCAATACACTTTCTCTGAGCCTCAGTCAGCGTTAATTTGACTACCTGTGGAAATGGTTTCGGAGCCGGTAGTACCGATTCTAATCGGATAGTCTTAATTTCGCCCATGTCAAAATTTTCCGTTTTGGGAAATCATAATGACGTTAATAAATATGGAATTGATAATTGTTTGTGTTTGAACCTTTACCAGAGAACCCAGAAATTATTGGGTGTAAAGTTTTTTTTTTGAAATGTGCAACGGTACGTAAATTTCTTGGAAGTAAAGTATCTATACGCGATAAATAATTGTGAAAAATTATGCAGTTGTATCTATTTAGCTTTTCCAACTTGCAATTATACAGCCTATATCGTTTGGTCGCTTGTCCATCGCCAAATATAAGTTTATAAAAACAGTGATTTCCCTTGTGTTAAAATTGGAAATGTCATTTTTGACGCTGTCATTTTGCAAATTTTTCCCTCCTATTCATTTTTTGCCTGTTTGTTTACCACAAAAATGACGTTCGTCTTTAGTGACGTTGAAGAAATCCAGTAACTTATAAATTCCACATAATTGAAAGAAAGTATGCCTGTGGTCTACGTATTTGACGTCGCACCAACAGATAAATCTACTTGTCTTTAAAGTTTATTCCCTGTCAATTTATGTAAAATTTCTTCCAAAGACTCCACAGTGTTTTAAAAACAAACACAACTGCTCGTCAGCAACTGGAACGCTCGATTACCAATAAAATAGTTAATGATTATGATTGCGACTTAAGTCACTTGGTCGCTTGCTAAAGTCAGTTGATATGTTTAATTGATAATAGAAATCAGAAATATTTTAGTGTTTATAGCTCAAATGAAAACTGCAACCTGATGTAAGCCTTGGCCGTCATTAAGCCCTTATATGTAGACTTTTCAAAAAAGTGTGGGTAAATCTCACTTTAAACCTCAGCCTTTAAAGGGTCCGTTACCGCACACACAAGTGATGTTCACGAGGTTTATTTTATTTTAATCTGAAATGACTGCTATTGTATACCGCTAAAAACCAAGTTTCTTTTAATAATTACATTATATACATGATATGATGTAAAAACACATAGCATTGTGTTTTCAACTTCCCCTCTTCTTTTTAACTTGTCTCAGCAAACTAACTAAAAAAATATAAGGTTAAGACTGCCCCAATCTGACTTTGCCTGTCTCCATTTAAATACGTACATGTAAAATGACTCTCAACTATGCCTGTACTGTGTGAGTTAATAAATTGGTTTTATTTTGTCAATTCATGAATTAAATTTTTACAAGGGTATCAAATTACAATTTGTTTCTTTGTACATTATGTACCAAATACTGATGTCGTTGCAAGTTGTCAGGTCTTGAAAAAAACTTATAACATAGCTCACAATCAAAACTCTGCATCTTTCCATTTTTACAGCTGCTGCGTTCATGGCGGACTCTAGAGTTTCTCGCTGTGAACAATTTATTACACAATTTACAAATTAGGCTTTTTTTTTGGCTGTTCATGTCGCTCAACCAGCTTTTGCCGTTTAGGTGATTGGTAAGGTGAAACAGTATTTGCATCCAGGTTTGCTGTAGGTATGCCGCTCAAATTTTCATCTGCAGTGAAATCATTTTGTACCAGTGTTATTTCAATGTCGCTAGAAAGAAACCAGCGCTTAATTGGTCGGCACAGTTTGGTTCCTGGTTTGGTTGAAGTCCTCAGGGCATTTGTTCTCCCTGATAGTTCTGGGTCGTCAACAGGGTGGTTTTGAAATTGCTCAGTCTCTTTTCTTGACCGTGTGTCAACATGTTTATTGAAGTTATTGTCCATTTGCTCTGGCGTAGTGTTGTTCTGTGCACCAATGATAAACACTCGGGGGATTTCAGTATCACTTGATGAAAACCACTGATGAATAAATCCCACAGTTCCGGGGTTGAATACGGCTGAAGACTCTACTCTACGGACTGGCAATAATGACTCGTGATTGCTTTGAACGACGTGGTGTCCGTTTTCAATCTTATTCAAGGTTTCCATTGTTATTGGAGTAACCACTTGCGTGGGTTTATCGCTAGTAATTTGTCTTTCTAATGTCCAACGATTCACAAACTTTTTTGCTGGGTTTTGGACACTTGTTGGTTGTGTGCCTATTCTGTATCTTTTCGCGCTCTTGTTAAACGTCTCTTTCATCTCAATGGTTGGCTGCTGACTGATATCAGTGTTATCCTACGCGAGCCTATTTATGCGTAAAATAAGTGAGGTCATTCCTTAGAGAATTGTTGGTGAAATCGAGTTGCTCATTTGAGGTTAATGCATACACATAACTTGAAGTTGAGGTTTTCTCTTCCTGAATCTGACCCATTTGAGGAAACTTTTAAAACCTTTACGTCAACATATATATATATTTATGATACATTGAGGTACTCTTATGTTAATTGTCTACGTACTACTTCAACGATTCTTTATTAATGACGTTATTAATGATGTTGATTTTATTATGTATATCAGTGACCAAATACACATTACACTCATATTATACATGGAACATACCAATGATTTTAATGTTGAATTTGTTTATGTACGTTGATCATATGGCGTAAAAAATTATCCCCTCTCGATATAATTTTTGTGCACAAGTGACACGGAAACAATGCCTTCTGTTTGCAAGAGACCCTCTGATGACGTCTTCTGGTTGTTGCTTTTTTAAATATTTTATTACATTGCTTGCACTGTAATTTTATATTTGGCGTTCTGGACCCCGGGCCAGATGTAGGCTTAATGCGTTGTTGTCCTTGGGGTTTGTATTCTGGAATGGTTAATTGTAGTTTATCGAGTGGTAACGATTGTGCTTTCAATGCATATACTGGATCAATTAAAGGTGTTCCAGAGTCCATCGCCGTAGCAGGCTTATTATTTTGTACATTTTTGGGTGTCCATTTCCGTGTTGGCGTTGGAATGGGAGACGTTGTCAAGTTCATTACTGTGTCAGGCACCAAATTGTGCAAGCCTTCTAATGTAAATTTACTTGTCGGCGTCGCAATGCTCACGTCCATGACCTCTTGTGCAGCGGATTTAGGCTTAGATTCGTCAAAAGGGGAAACGCTAAGAAACCGTAGCGTCAAACTGGATAATTCTTCTGCGGTAAGCAATCCAGTTTCAGTTGGCAGGTTAGCTTCGTCAAAAACGGGAGTTTCGGCACTGCCAATGATGGCCGCATAGGCATCATTTAAGTACGGCGTGAGTGGGCTGGCCGTATCAGAGGTGGTGACGCGAAGGTCAAACGACAATGTACTTGGTCGTTTTTCCATGGCTGATTGAAACATATTCTCCAAGAACGCTGATCTTTTTACTGTTGCTAGAGTGAAACTGATTCCATTATCAGTTGTGTGTGTAGCTTTTATACATTCATACAAAAATAAAAATAAGTTTGAGGTAAAAAAAAATGCACACACGGTGTACCTTACGTGAGTTAATTTTTTTATGCCGGGTCTTAAAGACGCACCTCAAAAAAAAGAACCGCAAATGAGGTTATTATCCCTTATTCACACTTAAGGCTATAAAAAAATTTTGGGGTACACAAGACATTAGTTTTTTATACAGCTAGTTCAACTGGTACCATGTTATAATTTCAAAACCAAGAATCACAAAAACAAAAAATGCTTGCCAGAATTTCGGGAATGCTATCGAAAAATTGCCATTACTTTGAACATACATGGTCATAACTTTCGAAAACTCAACTCAAAATCTTTAAGCACCACATCCCTCAGTTCAAACTTTCAACTTTAAGAACCGGAATCACGAAAACCTATTCAATGTTTTAAGAATACATACGACAATAAACCACTCAACTACGATTCCCAGAAGGGGCTATATATGTAAGAATAAAATCAATGATGTAACACGCATTACACAACACATTTAACGCGTTAAAGTATAAAACATTTAAAATACAGCTCAGTTAACGTGTTTTAGCACAACATAGTAAACATAATAAGGCAAGATAAAGTTTTGGCATCAATGTGACATATTTACTTGAGTTTAAATAAGCTGACTAATTGAATCGTAAAATTTACCCAAAATGTAGCTTGGGTGGATAATAATGAAGCAACGCCCAAATTGAGTGGCTCATTCCGCCAAGCCAATCATTTGTGTTTTTGTAACTTTTGCATGAATACATCCAGTCTCGATCCCTCATTTACCTTAATTTGAATGATTCCTGTACTTGTAGATTGCAGTGTATACCTTCATCTAACATCAAATGATTCCACATATTCACTACCATCATGCTGTTATAGATGGACCAAACTAGAATTAAAACACGACCTCAACTATCTGATTTTTTATTTGGTAGGTACTAATTTGAGGTATGTAAATTTACAACCTTAGTGTAAACCTTTTTTGTTTTTGGAATATGACCCCACACCAGAGTTTACCTCACTATGTAGGCATACCTCAACCACAATTTCATGGGTATATAATGTGGCTGCAACCGTTGTCTTGTATTGCATTCGTGGTTTAGCTGTTCACAACAGAAGACATCCAGTTTCCCTAGGACTCTATTAAACTCAACAACATATTCAAAATGGCAAAGGTACAACAATTTACAAACTTGTATGAAGTATTTATATTGCTATAATTTAACATACATATTTTTGTTGTTTTTACGCAGATCACAAGTATTTTACTTATATTTTCCATTGCACTGGCACTTGGAACAGTTCAATGTTTTCCTACCACCGATTCAACAATAGCAAATGCCAACACAGAATTAAAACAAAAAGTGCCACCAGTTGAAATGATGGAGCGAGCTGTAAGCACCAGTCAACTTGAAGATTGTGGTTCTCATCGTTCACCGCCGTTTGTGCGTTGTAAACGGAAATTGACGTGGTTAGACGTGCTTTTTTTTATGGGTTAAAGATAAATAAATAAATACATATTAAAAACGAAAACATGGCCACTGGTTTTTAAGTTGTTTTAAAATGCAAATTCATAACTTGTAAAAGAATTAGTAAAAACATGTAATGTTATCCAATGATGGAAAGATCACGCTTAACACACTACCTGCTTTCAAGTTTTTTTCACTACTACATCAATTTTTCCCACATAAATCACGTTTGTTGGTGACATAAATTTGTCCGCCGGTATATGTTGATCCGCTGCTTTTACGCTTCATTACAATCAACTTTCCCCACGTTTTTTAGTGACCAGTTAATATATAAGTACAGTTTGACTGTTGATGAAATTTTCTATTCGAATTGTCACAATGAATCATTTCTTTACTATGTGTTGCTCCAGCCGCCCAGTATTGTACTGTTTGTTAGAAGCAGTCCCGACCGACGGGTCGTGTTCATACTCTGCCAGCGGTCTAGTGAGACCCCGACGGACATTCATAAACCTTCAACGCGAGAGCAATCAAATTTTTTTCATAAGGGTGATTCACTTAACAATACACTATAAAACATGCCAGGATTAATATATAAACTACACAAATTCATTTACATCCTTTTGCTTTTATGAGTTTCATTAAATTAAAGGAAAAGACAAGTTAAAATGTAATGTACAGTCGAACATAATCTAAATGTATTTGCATATTTTAACGTATGACGTCCATAAAAAAGATTAAAACTTATTTGCCTCGTTCTAACAAAATGCCGTTAAGATTTTACCAGGAGACTTGTATCAATATTATCACGGACTATTCACCTCCGTCACTACAAGAAAACTGCAAATTGGATTTTGTATGAATAACTTTTGTCAAAACCGTTTAGTCAAAAATTTATGGAAAATATGATTCATTTGTAATTGTTATTGGTCGCATGAATATATTTTACAAGTTACTTGTAGGCTTTTTTGAATCCTTTTAAGCATTTAATATAATCTGCAAAATTAAACCTATTACAGTTCCTCTCGCAAAGATGTCGTCGGCTAATGATTGTAGTCCAACCGAAATGTTTGCAAACGACGTAAGCATCATATTAAAGTAAACATATATCACTTGGTCGTTGTTGTATTTATTATTTTTAATAATATAATAGGAATGGGATCTCTCTACCCAGCAGATGGAAACATTTGAAGATGTTCATCATGCATTTCCAAAGCTGTACGATTCAACAGTATCACCAGAAATCCAGAAATATTTTCCATCGGTAAGTGTGGTTGTTTATAGAGACATTTGTGGGAAATTTTCAGGAAAACGTATAGAATTTCTAAATTAAATTATTTCTTTCTTTTTTAAATCAAATTTACAGCAAACCATAGTCTCTGAAGAGCATTTCAGTTCTGTGTACAACCTACAACAGCCAACGAACATTTCTTTGAGTATGGATGCGCCAGAAACCCTCACCACCGTTAATCCCAGAGTTAAACCTCAACTCAAGTATGTTTTCGAGTATTAGTTCCCCTTAAATTGTGCTGAATGCATGTACTCAAATTTGTTTTCTTTTCAGGAATGTCATGTCGACAGTAAACCTTGGGTGCAAACTCGAATTGAAGGAAATTGCCCGCCGTGCGTGGAACGCTGAATACGATCCGAGACGCTTTGCGGCTGTGATTATACGTATCCGCAATCCCCGCACGACTGCCCTCATCTACTCCTCGGGGAAAGTAGTGTGCACTGGAGCAAAAAGCGAACAAGAATCAAGAGTCGCTGCCAGAAAATATGCGAGAATCGTTCAAAAACTCGGTTTCAAAGCCAAGTTCCTTGACTTCAAAATCCAAAACATCATGGGCAGCTGTGACGTCAGGTTTTCTATTAGATTGAATGGCCTCGCTCGTGCGCACAGTCAGTATTGTAGGTAAGTCTCTCCATAACTCTTACAATCATTAACATTGAAAATATTAGAAATATTTTAATTTATATTATATTATATCGTAAAATAATCAATATTTTTCATTTGCATTATAGCTATGAACCTGAACAGTCCAGAGGGGTACTTTACAACATGACCAAACCTAAGATTGCTTTGCAAATTTTTAGCAACGGAAACGTTTTACTCACTGGTAAATAACCACAAATTGTTAATTAAACAAGTTGTATTCAATCCCTTTATGAGTATTTTTGTACATATTTATATTTTGTTTATATTTGCAGGGGCCAAGGTAGAACAAGATATATACGACGCGTTCGAAAACATTTACCCTATTTTGGAAAGTTTTAAGAAAACAAATTAAACAGGAAGACATGGTTTACCTGTTTGCGGTGACAAGAGGTAGCACCGGAGACGAATAACAATTAATTGAATACTTAGAGATAGATTTAGTTTACAACATGTCACGCTGACATTGATTAATTTTTTTTTTAC
>JAAXOA010001425.1:0-16010 GCA_036561885.1 Salina celebensis
AATTTTATTGGCGTATTCGATAGAGCTTTTTAAGCTGATAATTTTTGCTCATTGAACCTATGCTTAGTTTGGTCATCTTAACTAGTTAATGGCCAATTAACTTTAATTATTCGTTAATTGACGAAATTTTTTTATTCGTGTTTTCGATTGAGCTTTTTAAGCTGATCATTTTTGCTCATTGAACCCATACTTAGTTTTGTCATCTTAACGAGTTAATGGCCAATTAACTTTAATTATTCGTTAATTGACTAAAATTTGTTATTCGTGTTTTCGATTGATCTTTTTAAGCTGATCATTTTTGCTTACTGAACCTATGCTTTTATGTTTACTGTTTTGAAAACTTTCAAAATAACATCAAGTCCGTAGCTTTAACCGTTAATTAGTTAATTGCAATTAAAGTTAATTGTAATGTTCGTTAATTAATTTTTAGTTTTTTTTCGCTTTATCGAATGAGCTTTTTTCGTTGAGTGTTTTTGCTTGGCGCGTCCTAGTGTTTCTCGTCATTTTCGACCGGGATGAATCGATCAAAAATAATTCTATAACCCAAAAATTATACTCGATTACTCGAACCTGTTTTTCTCTGTTTTCGAAAGCACTGGACAGGACAGCCGATTAAATATATAAAATTAACACATTCGAATGAGTGAAAAAAACTATTTTCGCACAATGAACACATTCAAACGAGTGAAAAAAATAAAATGTTTTCTTTCGCACAATGAAAACATTCAAATGAGTAAAAAACAAAATGTTTTTTTCGAACAATTTACACATTCGAATGATTGAGAAAAGTAAAAAAAATCTTTCGCACAATAAACAGATTCAAATGAGTGAAAAAGTAAAATGTTTTCGTTTACACAATGATCAAATTCGAATGAGTGAAAAAATTCTTTCGCACATTGAACACAAATTAAAAAACTCAAATGAGAAAAAATTTGGAAACTCACTGTTTTCCTTTTTGTTTTAATCATTCAAATGTGATTACTTTGTTTATTTGTTGGTTTACATACAAAAAGAACTTGAATTTCATCTTTGGTTAATTAATTAATTAAATCAGTACAGTTTAAGTTAACGGAAAAATTAATTAAATAGACAAGGTCAACGTGTGAAATGCTGAAGAAGAAATCATTATTTTCATACAAGGACTAAAACTAGTGGCGTTTGCTTCTTTTTTCACTGCAAAAAAGTAAGTTTCTACTGACATTTAATTGAATATTTTTAAATAAGTGGCCAGTTTTAAAGTTATTTCTGATTATTTTTAGTTGTAGAGGAGTGGAAAAAACAGTTTTACATTATACAGTGCTATATTTTTACCGTATTGTAATGGGGAAAACTCGACGGGTGAGCGAGAATGAGCGAAGAGAAAGGAAGAAATTGCAAATGAGACAAAAGCGTGCGAATCCAGAGTTTCGAAACCAGGAGCAACAACGCGACACAGAGGCCCGACGTTATGCTCGTCAAGATCCCGAGTACCGATCACAGGAGCAGCAACGCAACACAAATGCTCACCGTGGTGCCCGACAAGATTCTGAGTACCGATCACAGGAACAACAACGCGACACAGAAGCTCACCGTGGGGCCCGCCAAGATCCTGAATACCGATCACAGGAGCAGCATCGCAACACAGAAGCTCACCAGGGTGCCCGCCAAGATCCGGAGTACCGATCACAGGAACAACAACGCGACACAGAGGCTCACCGTGGCGCCCGCCAAGATCCTGAATACCGATCACTGGAGCAGCAACGCAACACAGAAGCTCACCGTGGTGCCCGCAGAGATCCTGAGTACCGATCACAGGAGCAGCAACGGGACACAATTGCACATCAGTTAGATAGACAAAACCCACAGTTAAGGCGTTCTGAACGGTTACGGGACCGAATACAACGGGCCGCTGCCAGAAGTCGTCCAGAAAAAAGAGCTCACGATACCATTGTCAGTGCGACCAGTAAGCGAAGAGTTCAGTTTCGAACAACTTCTATTGTTCACCAAATAGAAGCTTTTAAAAAAAAGATCAGAGAGTCTCCGGAACATGTTTGCTCCAGCTGTGGAGGCCTGTTCTATGAGAAAGCTACCCACAAGGTTACCGCGCACTCCCTTCGGCAAAACGGTGTGAAACCCGAGGAGATAGATCAAATACTATATATAACTCAAGATCCTCATCGACTTTGTGACACGTGCCACAAAACTGCGATTCCTCCGAAGTCTAATAGACGGAAACAAAAAACCCGGGTCCACAAGTTATGTTTAGCCAATGGCTTGGACTTTCCAGATGTTCCTGACTATGTTAAGGTACTTTACGTTAAACCGTTCTTAATTCTTATTCAATCAATCGTTGTTCCTGGTTTTAAATATTCTATCTTTTTTAGGATTTGAGCCCGTTGGAAGAACGCCTGGTTGCACCTTATCTACCCTTTATGCAGATACGGCTTGCAGGCGCCGAGCAACAGTCCAAATTGCGAGGTAATGTAATAAATGTCGAGAATGATCTAGATATCTGTGCATCAGTTCTTCCAAGGCGTATGACGGAGACTTCGACGGTTCAAGTGCAGCTGATGCGTCGTCTGCAATACAAGCATCCGCACTGGCACGAAATCATTCGACCTTTTAAAGTCCGTAAAGCCATGGAGTACCTTTTTACAACAGAAGCATACCAAGAGAAGGGGATTGCACTTTCCGATGACTTCAGAGACTCTGCACCAGGTAAAGATTACAAGGATGTTTTACATGTGGACAGTAATACTTCCTCCGAAATACATTTGGACAGAAGGAGTGAAGAGGGAGGAACACAGAATCGAAACTAATTTGTAGTATACTTTTTTAGGGGATGAGTTAGATTTTAACTGTGGAGAATCGGGCACTGAGCAAAACCGAGAGGACGAAGACTTTGGAAGTGATTCAGATGGTAAAATCAATATTATTTGAAAGAATTAAAATTAAGAATATTTTATGTAATGACATTTTCTTATTGTAGACGAAAATGAAGAGGTTCTTGGCCGTGCTCATCCCCTTGAAACTTTAATTATCGACACCGAATCAGATACCTTGGCCTACCGGATTGCACCTGGCGAGAAACAGCGACCTGTGCCATTTCTGCAGGACCTGCATATGGAGGAGATTACGTTTCCTGCAATATTTGGCGGAAACAAACGCAAGTTAAAGGAGGGTGTCAAGTTAACCAACACAGATTTGTTCAAGTCTAAGATAAGGAATAGAAACAGAATCTGTGTGAGAAACCCGACGTACCTGCTTTACCTCTTCAAAAAATCTTTTAATCAAAAGATTCGAGATGCGCTTCAGGTCGTGATGAGAAAACAGAAAGGTGGAGGAAGAATTACGGCGGGTGATTTACGAGTTCCTGGATTTCTGGATCGTCAAATTCAGATAGATAACGGATATGTAGCGTTCCAGAACGTGCGCTCCACACCTGCCTATTGGAAGCGACACCAAAAGAAGCTAGTCTCAATGATCCGTCAATGTGGAAAATGTGCCATTTTTATTACGCTATCAGCAGCAGAGACGAAATGGCCCGACCTACTTGTGTCTTTGGCAAAAATAGTTTGGGGCAAAACAATGACGGAAGAAGAAGTAATTAATTTGCCATTTGACCAAAAGTGTGAGCTGATCCGCTCTGATCCTGTTACCTGTATGCGGCATTTCGATCACCGATTTCGAGCTTTCAAGACATGTCTTCTAAAACCAACGCCACCTAAAGAAGGAGTCTTTTCACCGCACGAGGTCACGGATCACTTCAGTCGCGTGGAGTTCCAGATGAGAGGATCCCCACATATTCATGGCCTATTTTGGGTCAAGGACGCTCCTGTTTACACTGAAGGTGGGATACTGTTTTACTTAACTCGACGCACATGGTTTGTCTTCAACTCAAAAAAATAGCACAAAAGGCCAAATTAGGCATTTTGGCAATTGCTTACTAAATTCGCATAAAAAGGAGCCTACTTGACTAGGTTCACAACGTCTTGATAAAACGCTAGGGACATTATTGGGACATTATTCAAAAGGGGAGGAATGAAGTGGGAGTGACCTAAATGCAGCTGATATTTAATATCTCAAGACCGATATTGCACCAAAACAGAATTTTGCATTAGTGTTCCACCTATTGGTCTTCGGGGTGTTATCATGCCTCACATTCACGTGTGGTTTTTTTTTTGTTTTTTACTTGCGTGTTGACATTTTTCCCTTTAGAAGCATTTCGTCTCGTCATTCGAAACATCTGGACATATCTTCTACTCATGATAAACATCTGGACATTCGATCCACTTAAAAAACATCTGGACATTTGTTCTTCCGATGAAAAACATCTGGACATTTGTTCCACTTAGAAAAACATGTGTACATTTGTCCGCACTAGCATAAAACATTAGCTTGTATTTTGCAATTCCGAGAACGAACAATCAGAAAAACGTTGTAATTGAGACTAGTTTAGGTGTATATTCTGTTAGAATTACAATTTTCAAAGTGCACTGACATTGGATTGTATAGCCCTTAGTATAGGTCATATGGTCAATGTTGCATAAGCATAGATACTGGTCAATGGCTTCTTTTTCACCGGAAAATAATTAACTTTGTTTGTTTTGTATAACAGACGACCCAGAATCTGAAAGGCGCGTGATTTCGTTCATTGATTTATTCATAACGACAGAGAAGGACGAATCAGTTGATATGAAATCTCTCGTAGAGTACCAGAACCATAAACACACTAACACCTGCACAAGGTGGCATGGTCAACAAAAAAAGTGTCGCTTCCGGTTTCCTCAGCCTCCGTTACCTTCCACTAGAATTGTACAGCCTCTCCCACCCGATATAAGTTCGGAAGAAAAACAAATCATCGCTGGGAACTATGACAAAATTCTATCGGACCTGAACCAGAAAGGCAGACATTTTGAGGCGGACATCGATTGGAGCGAGTACATTTTGTCAATTGGCTTAAGTGAAGAAGAGTACCTGACTGCCATCAGATCAAGTATAACGCGACCAACTATTTTCTTAAAAAGGAAAACTAACGCAGCCTTCATAAATCCATACAACAAGATCATTTTGAAGACCTGGGGCGCCAACATGGATATCCAGTACGTCTTAGATACGTATGCCTGCGCCAAATACTGCGTAAATTATATTTCTAAGGCAGAAGGAGGTGTTTCTAAGTTGCTGAAGGCATGTATGCGGGACATTCGACGTGGCAACATCAGCGTCAAGGAAGCACTTACAAGATTTGGAAACACACTCATTAACGGATCGGAGTTTTCAACCCAAGAGGCTTCCGCATTTAATCTTGGATTACCAAATGTTGATTGTTCCCGCCAGGATGTTTACATAAATACTGCACGACCCGAGGATAGGATTGCATTTCTACGTCCAGAAAGTGAGATAAGTACTCTGGAGGATGGAAGTGAGGACATTTACGCAAAGGGACTTATAGATCATTACGCTGGGCGTCCTAAGGATTTTGAAACCATCTGTTTGGCCGAGTTTGCGTCCAATTTTAATATAATAAAAAGATCCAGCCGAGAAGATGACGTGGAAGAGGATACTGAGGAGCATGCGGACGAGCAGCAACAGGAAGGTCAGTTTAACCCAAATCAGTGTTATAAATCTTTCTTATCTTCTTCCTTAATTCATATTTTATTTTTATTTAGAATATGAAGCTTCGGAGGCGTTGGAAGAATCTCACGAAGAAGACATCCCGCAGGAAGGTTCCAGGTTTTCCCTTAAGGAACGAAAAGTTCGCAAAATCATTCGATTTCGTCATTATAGTAGGGTACGCGATGAAGATGAGTATTGGAGGGAACAGCTAATGTTGTTTGTGCCGTGGCGAAATGAGCAGCAGGAACTTTTGGATGTCAATGCTAAGGAGAAGGCAGCAAATAAATTGCAGTTGATTCAAGAGAACTCGGAGTTTTACTACAGTGACCGAAACTGGGATGAATACGATATTACCAACGACATGAATGACGCTGAAATCAATTTGGAAGCTGCTGATGAGATCGATAACAGAGATGATCAACTTCTCATTGAGGAAGAGGCCGCCGATTATACAAGACAATTTTTGACTGAGCAACCCAGCGCTCCAGATGTTCAAAGGTTCCTGCCACCGAAGTTTATCCCTGACAAAGAGTACGACGAGCTGATGTTGATGCTAAACAGAAAGCAGCGCCGGTTTACGCTTCAATGTCTTCATCTTTTCAAAACATCGAATGAACCCTTTTATTACCTTTTACACGGAGGAGCTGGTGTCGGAAAGAGCAAAACCATAATGGCGATTGTTCAGAGTTTCCTTCGACATCATCAGTCCTTTCCATCTGCAAACCCTGACTGTCCACCGGTTCTGGTGACATCGTTCACAGGAAAAGCTGCCTTTAACGTCTTTGGCATGACTCTTTCATCTGCATTCAGACTCCAACCACTACAAAACAAGCAAGCCCAAGGAAATCTTGAAGACGGCGCAGCAAACAGTCTGCGAGCAAAGCTCAAAGATTTAAAGCTCCTTATCATTGACGAAATTTCAATGGTGGGAAACAGAATGTTTTATGATGTAGACAAGCGGCTGAAACAGATTATGTGCAACCGGAAACCATTTGGAGGTGTTTCTCTGATTGTCGTAGGACATTTTCGCCAGCTGAAGCCAATCTGCGATTCGTGGGTTTTTGCACCTCCAACACATTTGAAAGGAGGAGAGCTTGGCAGCTTGTGGGAAATGTTTACAATGTTTGAATTGGACGAAATTATGCGACAACGAGGAGACGCCGAATGTTGTAAAGGCCTTAACAACATGTCCGAAGGTAAATCGTAAACCATTCGAGAAACTACTTTCTATTGCATACTTCTATTTCTATTTCTACTTTCGAGAATAAATATTGCATTTTAAATTTCTAGGGGTCATGGATGCAGATGACATTGCTCTGTTTGAGTCGAGAGAAATCAACGACCTTCTGCAACCTCCAAAAGATGCAATTTGGTTGTTTAGAACAAATGCGGAATGCCAAGAGTACAATGCTAAAATTCATGGCGAGCTGTCCACGGATGGATTTGAAGTTACTGCAATGGACCGTGTTGAAGGCGCTAATGCGAACCAGCTCACAGTTAGGAGAATGTTGGAATATGCAAAAGGCATGGATGTCAATAAATGCGAAGGTCTTCGGTACAATGTGCCTCTGAAAGTTGGTGCCATATACTTAATCTCTACCAACATCGATGTGTCCGATGGACTTTTTAATGGAGCAGACGGAACTTTGATGCAAATCGACTACGGCACCACTGGCGAAGGCACAAGAGTTCCTCTAAGAGTTTGGATGAAGTTCAAAGAAGCCCTCGTTGGAAGCTCCAAAAGATCAGTTACAACAGATATGCAGATTGCAAGAGGGATACCGCGCGAGTGGGTGCCCATTGAAAGGATTACTCGCCATCTGTCAAAAGCGAATTACCAAGGAGCAAAATTGGTTCGATCACAATTTCCACTTCTTGCCGCAAATGCGATGACAATAGCGAAATCCCAGGGGTCAACATTGTCATCCGTTGTGGTTGGAATGAGTAATGAAAGAAACCTTGAGCGAGAGCAGCTTTATGTTGCATGCAGCAGAGCAACATCCATTACGGCGCTTTTCATCAAAGGTACCTTTAAGCCTCCTAGGAAGCCAGCACACAATGATGTTGTCTCCACAGAGCTGGCACGATTGAGAACCAAGCCATTACAGTTTTCACTCAAGTTCCTGCAGGACGCGCCCAGAAATTCGCACAAGATTTACTTTCAAAACATTCAGTCCTATAAGAGCCATGGGAGGCATCTATTGAAGGATGCATGTGCTACTGCTGCTGATATGTTGGCTCTAGTTGAACCGAAACTTGTGGACCTTATTAATATTGAAAAAGGAGATTTTGACGTTGTTCACATAAGCAGTGCAAGACGTTTAGGAAATTCAGTAAATTCGGAAGGCTGCCTCGTCCTAAAATCCACAAACTCAGGTAAAAATAGCTGTCAACATAACGTACGTAAAACCGATTATTTTGCATTGTCCTATTGTTTATTTTTTGCTTCAGACTGCACATTTATAGAAAACAAGGTGCTCCCTGCTGGCCGTGGACCAAATGATCCTCATTTCACTGTAGCAATTTGTAAATTGTACGGAACAATCGTCATGACACTTTACAAGCATCCAAATTACTCTCAAGGACAATTCTTGCGTGAGATGCAGACCATTTTGAGGAAGTATTCTACAGAACCGGTGATTGTCATTGGAGACATCAACATAAACATGCGCGAAGCTATAGGAGAATCCGTTAAAAGGCTCTTTGCTAAGTTCAAACTTCTGTCAAAGTTAGCTCCTAATGCTGCGTCCACTAATTCTGGAACAACAATCGATGTATGTTTTTCAAACATGAATATTGATGCCTGGTACTACGAAACGTACTTTAGTCATCACAAGGCAATATGTATTAATTGGTTTGGAAACTAAACGTCAAAATCTGTAACTCTCCAAAAGCTGGTTTTAACAAAATTGTTGAATTCAAATTACATGTACGGCTTTTTACAATAAAATCATATATTTCAGACTCGAATGTAAGTTTATGCACAAAACTATTTATTTCAACATCACTTATAACCAAACACAATTGACATTTTGCTTTTTACGATTTTCGGGTGGACCAGGGGAGGAATGAAGTGGGAGTGACCTGATTGTATCGGTATTGTATATTCTAATAACGATATTACACTAAAACAGAATATTCGGATTAGTGTTGCAACTTTTGTAAAGCCCTTATGTGGTCTTCGGGGTGTTGTCATGGCTCACTTTCAAATGCGGATTTTTTTAATCCCTGTGAGGATTTGGATGACATTTGTTCTACTTGTAAGATCAGGAAAGCGTTATTTGAGAGTAGTTTAGGCACTTTAGTTTAGTAGTTTAGTTTAGTTTAGGAGTAGTAGTGCATTTTTATGGAAACACTATTTCTAAATTGCACAGACATTCTGGATTGTAGGGTCGTTTAGATCAATAGGTACTGGTAAATGGCTTATTTTTCTCGTGTTGACATTTGTGATTTTATTATTTGCGTGTGGACTAGAGACTTTTATGCGCCGATGATAAATTATATGCAATCTAAAAAAAACAGCAATTTTACTGCATTAATAGACCTGAATAAAGAATATTGTTGGGCAATTCACCAACCGCTTTTTATTTTACTAAATAGAATTACATTTTCATTAAAAGAGAAACTAATTCAATCAAATTTCAATATTTACAGTAAAACAAAAGACATTAACATTGAATGTAAAAGAATTTGTTCAAATTAGGAGCTTTAAAAATCTACGTTTGGTTTCAACATCAGTTAACTAAAACATTGGAAACAGATTGTTACGCGTACACTGAATGTTTACTAGTTGTCGACTTCGGAATCACTGCAAGCTTCCCCAACCAAGCGGTCGAATTTCGTTTTAAGCTCCATCGAATCTTTGCCTGTAGCCGGATTCTAAAGAAACACGTGAACAATTTTATATCGGTTTGGAATTCAATTCAAGTCAACTAAGCTTTTCAAATACCTGAACAATAGCAGTTTCATAAACGTTGAAGTACTTCTCTCCACCGTACTCATTGACAAACACGTTACCAATAGCAGCAACTTCCTTTTCTTTGAAACGAAACGAATGGGCCATGTTTTCAAAAAAAGTAAGCATTTCGGTGTCACCGTTGAAGTCAACGAAAGAAACATCCTTGACATCCACTAGGCAACCTTTGATGCTCCGTTTTTCCATCCCGTATTCTTTGACCATAACTCCAAGGAAGTCTGGAAACAAAACAAAAAAAAAGTTATTTTATCGTCGATACAAAATTAGGTTTGGAGTTTAACGTAAAAAATTACCCGCTCTAGTTCCTTTTGGAAGTTTCCGTAACTCAGCGATTAGTTTGAAGTCATAAGGACTCTCACGGATGTCAGTTTCTTCAATAGGCGCCAGGTTGGAATGATCCTGCAGAGTGAGACTAAACTGATGCCCGGTAATCTGGTACTTGGGGTTTTGTTCCTCTACTTTGAATCCAATGAGCTTGTACGTTTCGCCAACCTAAAATATAAACAATTTTACACAGCCAAATTAAGTTCAGATAGCCATGTGGCTTGTTAAGAGTTCCTTAAAATATTATTTTTACCTTAATTTCGTTCGAACATTTCTCAGCTAAATCATCGAATCCACAAATGGTGATTTTTCCTGAATTGTCCATACCAACGAACCTAAAGTACTTTTTTCCATTTGCAGAGGTCTTCACGGCGCCTGAAGTCCAAATAACCCGAAATTTCAGAGTTTCTTCGCGACTAAGAACACACAAAGGGCGGATTAGAAAACTTTAAAAATTAAAGTTGAGGTGTTCGTACCAAGCTTACCCAGTTTTTGAATTGATCTCCTTAATGAGAGTGAATTCATCTGGCTCGCAGATGTCTACTCGCATTTTCTTTGCTTTCAATTCGGCAAAAAAGTCAAATGCCTTCCTGGTCCGCTTCGAGGGAGTGAAATTATCTTAAACAAGAAACATAAATTTAATCATATTGTGATTAATTACGAATATTCTTCGCATTAATGATCGCAGAATCTTACCCTCTCTTGAAGCGTTTTTGGTTGGAGAAGTTTGAGAAGCCTGAGAAGTTTCCATATCACTGTAGATTTCCTCGGAGCCTGCCATTTTGGTATTTAACCGAAACAAGTCCTGCAGGTTAACTTTCCTTTCCTAACTGTTAACTTCTCTTTCCTAACTGTTAACTTCCCTTTCCTAACTGTTAACTTCCCTTTCCTAACTGTTAACTTGCCTTTCCTAACTGTTAGCTTCTCTTTCCTAACTGTTAACTTCCCTTTCCTAACTGTTAACTTCCCTTTCCTAACTGTTAACTTCCCTTTCCTAACTGTTAACTTCCCTTTCCTAACTGTTAGATTCTCTTTCCTAACTGTTAACTTCCCTTTCCTAGCTGTTAGATTCTCTTTCCTAACATTTAACTTCCTTTTCCTAACTGTTAACTTCCGTAAGTTCAGTTCCCGTTCCTACAAGTTCAATTTCCGTTCATATACGTTCAATTTCCGTTCCTTAAAGTTTCTAAACCTTCTAACCACTAATCACGTTTTGAACACCTCTCAAAATGAACAGTATTACGCAAACCAAGGCAATGCTTAGTCAAGATTTGGTCCACTTCTAAAAAAAACTTCGTCGATCAATTAATCCTTAAGTGTTGTGAGTCAAAAACTTGAAATAATGTTGAACAAAACTAAAAGTTAGCAGGAGTTTTTCTCATCAAGGAGTCTCGATTTTTTTAAATATAGGGTTGGCGGGAAGTTAAAAAGTTTTATTAAAACAGATTTTCATGGTTCGAACCAAATCAAATTTATCCTAAAAACTTCAAGTCGAAAACTGTAAAATTGTGCTTTTCTTTTCAATTTGCGTCGATTTTTTTCAAATATTGGGTTGGCGGGAAGTTAAACCATGTTTTACTAAAAAGATTTTCAAGGTTCAAACCATCCCAAATTGATACTAAAAGCGTGAAGTCAAAAATTGTGTTTTTTGTTTCAATTTGTGTCGATTTTTTTCAAATATTGGATTGGCGGGAAGTTAAACCAAGTTTAACTAAAACAGATTTTCATGGTTCGAACCAAACCAAATGTATTCTAAAAGCGTTAAGTCGAAAATACGCAAATCCAAAACCCCGCATAAAGAACTAATGTCCACGTGTTTTTATATTAAGCACAAATGCTCACATGTTTTTATGGAGCCCATGAATGTGAAACATGATAACACCCCGAAGACCCCAAACCGCTCTGACCATGTAATATCTAAGTCACTATCAAACATTTTTCAAATGAACCTCTCAAGTAGTTAAGGGAGGAAACAATGAAGTAAGAAGAGTCAAAGTAAGAGTTGAGTTAGGAAGCCACAGATTTAAATCCTAAAATCAAGTTATTCATCACGTATATTTGACCAGCTCTGACCTGTGACCCTAATATCCAACGTGTCAGTGCACTTTTGAAATACTGTTTCTATAAGAGTGCATACTTAAAGTAGTCTCAATAGTCATTTATTCATGGTACTTTCGTTCTCGGAATCGCAAAATGCCTGCTTATGTTTGCTTAGAAGGCTAAAAATGTCCACATGTTTTATATAGACGAGAAATGTCCAGATGTTTTTTATATTTAGAACAAATGTTCACGTTTTTATAAGGGGAACAAATACATGGAACACTAAGTGCAATATAGAACATTCTGTTTTATTCCACTGTAATACTAACCTGGTCATGCCTGTACCTAAGAAATAAATGGAACACTAAGTCGGAACATTCTGTTTTAGTGCAGATACAATAAATGGTTGCTGCTTCAAAGACGATCTGCTGTTCTGCTTTAAAGCTGTCTTAGGTAGTCACTAATGATTGGTCAAATCCCAACTGATTTACGTAAAACTGATTTTCCGGCATATAATTGAAATAATGCATGACAATTATTAAGCTATATTATGTTTTGGCCGAGTTAGCGTTTGCAAATGATTTGTTGGTAACCAAGCACTATTTAGTCGTTTCTATGTTAACATCTTTCGCTACTTATGGGAATCGTGCTTGAGCGGTTTATTAGTAGAAGATAATTTGTTGTTTGTCGCTTCATTATGTTTCTGAAGTGCTTGGAACGTGAGACAGCAATATGCTTGGGTTGTCTAAAAATAGGTAATTACAAATTTTAGTAAATATCAAACATTTTATTACCACAAACCGCTAAACGTGTATGACAATTTGTTTAGACATTATTACCACAGCGAATTTGATGTAATTCGCAACAAATTCTATTCGTAATAAAGTAACATTTAACAGTGTCTTATCTTCTGATATCTATAAATATTGTAATCGATTAACGTTAAACACGCCGTGGCAACAGTAATGTTGCAATGACAAAGAATTATCACTTCTTTCCTGTACTTCCATTCACTATTTCTTTTGACGCATAAAAATAGCATGTCCAGTTACTCTACGATGACGAGCCAACTCGCTCTGTTCCTGAATCTCAATTGGGCAAACTTTGCAGAAAAATGGTTTCCCTCCAGAATGGTTCCTCATGTGATACTGCATCGTGTCTCTTCTGACATATCCTTGGTCGCAAAACAAACATACGAATGGTTTGACATTATTGTGTCTCCGCCTGTGCTCCATTAGCGATGCATTAGTGCGAAACTCACTTGGACACAATGAGCACTTCAAGTGTTTTCCTACGATATTAGTTAACTCATGGCTTGTTTTCCCGGACTGTGACCGGAATCTTTTGACGCAATGGCGGCACAGAAAAGGCATTTCATTAGTGTGGACTATCAAATGTGACCTTAGGATTATGACACCAGTGAACAGTTGTCCACAGATGGGACATTCCTTTTTCGGTTTGCAACTATGAATTCGACGAATATGCGTCTTCAAATGAAACGTAGTTTTAAAAGTCTTTTCACACTTGTCACATGAAACCCTTTCGCTTGTAGTATGCGTCAACAAATGTATTTTTAGTTGAAGGTTTAGGCTAAACGGTTTTCCGCAAATGTCACAGGATAGCGGTTTTTCGCCGGTATGAAGTCTCATATGTGAGTGCTTTTGGCTTGTTGACGCAAAGGTTAAGTTGCAGATTTCACACTTTTGGGGCCGGACCTTATCATGAACTGATTTCATATGGGTATACCAGTACCCCTTGATTTTGAAAGATAGTCCGCATTTGTGGCAGGGATACTTTTTCTCCATGCTGTGAGTCATGCTATGATTTTTCAGGAGCATTTTGCTTGCAAAAACCTTTGCACAAAGTAGGCATGATACGGGTGTTGGATGGCGGAAGTCCGTATGGGCGGAGAGTCTCATGGCACTATGCCGTATTGCGTGGCATATTTTGTACTGAAACTTTTCAGTAAGATGCGCTTTTAAATGGGTACCTAAGGCACTCTTAGTTGAAAACTCTGCATTACATAATCGACAAAAGGCTGTTTTTTCCTGGATATGAGTCAACAAGTGATGTTTCATGCCAGACCGCACTTTTTCTATCTTGCCACAAAACACACAACTTGATGGTAGTTGTTTAGGCATTGTGAACACGAACAAAACTGTTGATTCCGGCACAACAACTTCAAACACAATTTTGGATTAAAATCGTAACCCTGACCAAGCAGTCAGATTTCTTAACTTGTCTTTCACGCTACCTCTCGATTCATGTCATTCATGTGTTTCCATGTGAACCTTTAACACTCACATGAATACGTGGCCTTAGCCACAAACAACACAGAAGTGCTTATCAGCAGGTCTCTTTTGTTTCTGAACTGAAACGTTCACGCACAGATTTGTGGAAAGTTATGTGTCCTTTTAATGTAAACAGTGTTAAACACTCTTTAAAACAGATTTTCCAGAAATTTGGACGCTCATTTAGGAGTGTGCCGTCCTAAATGAAACAATATACTCTTCTTGTCACCACACAAGAGATCACACAATAAGCAGCGAAACAATATATCATTCTTCGTTATGATTTTAAAGATTAAAACTGTCACAGGAACAACTACAAAAGCACAGTCGAGTTGTGAACAAACTCTCTTCCAGGGATTTTTACATACAGAAAGATAATTATCACTTCAGACAGGATATCGTTCCTCAGGTTCGTTTGCCAACTTTCCAGGTGCCTATCAGTCTCTAACTAATCCAACTTTCGACAAACGCATTTTTACATGACGTATAACATATCATTCGAACGGCCTCGGGTAAGACTGCTCAATAGCATGTGTTTAGATTGATGACGTAATTTTTACAAATTTTTCTTGCTTATGGCAATACAATTAAAAACAAAGATTTCTGAATCGCTTGAAAGCAATGCAAATTATTCAATCAATACATTTGTTGTTTTTCTATATAACTACAGTTAGTTGAATGTTTTCTCTCACTACAATTACAATTCATTGTATTGTATTGTATAGCTTTTATTTCAAGATCGGAAGTTTACAGACAATCAAAAAAAATCTTCTCTTCAGGCCCTAACACCATACAGTTAAAACAATCCATTCATTGTCAAATAACCATATCAAATTGACAATCCGGACGCCTAAAAACCTTCTGTGCTAGGGTTCTAGAGCTAAACGATACTATCACGATTACGCAAAATCCTATCTTTACATTGTCGTATGAAATCTTCATATTCAATATTTTTTAGTCCAACAAACTTGATTTTTTGTACATATAGATTCCATGTTTTACAAAGTACTTACAAAGTAGCAAAGTACTTTCTGAAGAAAATGTTCCCACTTTTACCATTCTTTGCGGATTGTTTTCGTAGTCGGCGAACATGTCAAGGAAAACTCAAAAGTGGCTATATTACACAAAACAAAGTAGCAAAGTACTTTCTGAAGAAAATGTTCCCACTTTTACCGTTCTTTGCGGATTGTTTTCGTAGTCGGCGAACATGTCAAGGAAAACTCAAAAGTGGCTATATTACACAAGTTCTACTTTCAATCATTACATAAAATATTAACGGCCCAGTGTCAATGTTTTTCCATTGTTATGAATGCAGTAAAAGTAATGGGTTAAAACATCGGAAATCGGCATATAATCTTGGAGTAACTAGAACTGTGGAGAAGATGTCTCCATTGAAAAATAATAATATGGCTGTGATATTTTTTGACTTGTTTATGGAGGTAGATCCCATGATTTCAATGGAAAGAAGTTAGCAACCTTTTCGCTGCAAGTCAGCCGACTTCGGTAACCACACAATTCCCATTGAAAATCTACCTCATTATACAAAAAGTCAACATCACAAAATGTTTCACCAGCGCCGGATCCAGTTCATCCAAGATTACGATAATGACCAGGGGATATGTAATCTGATACTTGTTTTATAGCAAGCCTGCCAGTGTATGTGTTATATCGACGTTCTATACTAACAAATGTAATAACTATGTTGTTTAAGCTATTTGAAGGTAGGAAATGCGCATTTTCCCTTCATGAAATAGCTGACTTCCAATTATGGGTAATGCATCAAC
>JAAXOA010001426.1:0-16009 GCA_036561885.1 Salina celebensis
TTCGGTAGGTATGGGTTCTATGAGCAAAAATGTTCACCATTATTAGCTCTATCGATTTAGCAAATAAAAAATTTTCGTCAAATTCCATGCACTATAATTAACTTTAATTGCACAGTGAATTAAAGAAGGTGCCGAAATTAGGTATGGGTTCTATGAGCAAAAATGTTCACCATTATTAGCTCTATCAATTTAGCAATTTGCGGAGACGACCCAACGGCGGCGGCAGCGGCGGTAGTGCTCGGCCCTCTCATCTGACCGTCCCTCCCATCGTCTGATGGAGATCTCATTCCCATCCTCTTTTTTTTCTCGGGCCGTTCACAAACAACCACTTTCAATCAGCGTGACGTACTTTATGGCTCATCCCTTTGGCTGAAGGTTTCTATTTGAATAACAAAACTTTGAATTAAATTTGCATATGATGATAGGTTGGACGCAAGTATGAAAGTGTGTCTCGATTATAAGGAGACGCGAGCTACGTATTCCGCAGTGATGACATCGGTCTTTGTTGAACTTTTTTTTCTTTCACCGTCTGGAGACTGCTCGCGTGACTTGGCATAGAGAGCAAATAGATACGACTCTGACTATTCCTCAATGCGCTCTCTTCTCTCGCAGCCCGCTAGTGTTTGTATTCGTATTCTGAAAACGATCAACATCACAAGGTTCTTCAATACGCTCCAAACAACCACTCCGAGCAGCATTTAATTTTAACCATCTTAGAATATTTATCCTTGTAAAACGTCGTAGAATCAAGAGCTGTCCCTTTGGACAGTGTTTCAAACAAAATCGGTGTTCTCTGTAAGTTGACTGCTGCAATCGTGAATCAAGTTAGGTTTTAGGAATTTGAATAATTCGGTTTTAAAATGTTTTTTTTAAATAGAAATGCCCAGCGAGTCTGGAATGGAACTGGAAGGGGATGGAGACAAGTGTTTTGTTGAAAGCGCAGTTGCCCCAGGAAAACGACGCCGACGAGGAGAGGAGGAGGAAGTTCGCGGTTACTTTGGAGAAGCTGAGGAAATGGAGGAGCATCCTGGAGGGAATGAGGATGACTTAGATTCTTTTATAAGAGTCAGGAACCAGAGTGACGGGATATTTGAGCAAGATGAGGACGAGGAGGATGAAGAGTTTTATGATTTTGCGATTCCCGAAGTGGAAATGGGAGAAGCGACGGGGTCAAGGAAACGGAAGCAAGATTTGTTCCATCCTCCAGGGTATGATTTCAGTGACATAATTGAGTTTACAGAGCCCATGGTTAGTAGCTTCCATGTTGAAGAAAACGAACCAGAAAGAAAACGAGATAAGACACCGTTATACCTTCTCAATCCAAATAACTTTGGTCATGACCCCAAGAAACAAATGCAAATCCGACGAGCAATTATTACATATCGTCATCATCAAGAGAAGAAGCATCAGATTATTAGACTAACAGAAGAAAACACTAAACTTCGTGTGATGTTTCAGTCAATGAGAGCTAAAATGTTTAACATGAAAAATTGTGGTTGCGGAAAAAATAAATGTGTTGAGATCCCCGACATTGATTCAGTTATCCCAGTCACCCCTCCTAAACTTTATAACCGTGGCCCCCGGTCTGGAGATGGAACTCAAGTAAAAACTGAGACAGAGTCATTCTCAGGGCCAACGATAAAAACAGAGGACCAATTTTCAAGTGGATCTCAAGTGCAATCTTCTCAGGGCCCACCAGTGCCTAAGCCACTTATTAACATTAGCTCGTCTCGTTTTCCTAATTTTAATTCTAAAACACTCGTAACCGCAAACGTTGTTAAATCATCGCTCCCAAAGCAACCGCTACCAAGAAGACTACCACTACCAAATGGAACAGCGGCCTTATCATCTTCTCAATTAGTCAGTAACTCCGGGCGTGTTCTTAACAGCCGAATTTCTATAACTGGCTCTCAAGCAGCCACAAAAACAGGAGGATTTTTACCATTATCTGCAGTAAAACCAGAGCCTGTTGATTCTCCAACGTCGTCAGCATCTAGAATCGTATTTGCAAAGAATGGCAGCACTAAAAATGCCGTACAAACGGCTTCTCAACTATTCTTCAAGGCTAAGACCCCACCAACTAGTCTTCCATCGGGCAGTTCTCTCACTGGTGGTTTTCCTCAAGGTCTACCCGCCATGAATGGTTTGGGTTTGCCAAAGCCTAACCAAATGATCACAGCGTCGGGGAAACTTGTCAAACTATTACAGCCTCAGGCTGCCGCGGCACTATTGCAAATTCCACTACCTCCTGGATTACCAGGTAAAAACGTAGTACCACAAGGGACTCCAGGAAATCGACCTGGACTTCGACGCTTGGTTCCAAAGCCTTCACGACAGGAGGAAGAACAAAAACGGATAGAAATGTTGTGGAAGAAAGCACAACAACAGGATGACGACGAGATGGACATTATCGCAGCTCTCAATGGCTCAACTCCTAGAACTCCTGTGCTTCTTTCAAATAAGCGGAAGCAAACCCTTGGGGGGAAGATTCAGAAGCCGCCGGTCAACTTTGTTTCTCAGCCCAAGTCAACGGGACTTGAGGATCTTCAACTTAACAAGTACGCAGATATTGTTTTTGAAGAAGCTGATGAGGTGTAGTGAAATGTATTTTATCATGGTGCAGTTTTAAATGCGAGTGCAACTCAATAGCGTTATTAAGAAAACGGTGTTCATTATGAAAAATGGTATATACATATTCTTGTTTGTCGTTGTTCTTTTTTCACTTCATTTCCTCGAAACTAACTAATTATATTTTCTTTCATTCATTTACATTTAACATTTGCAGGTGTGTATAGATCAATCCTATAGAAAACTATCCTGCGAAAAATTTTGACCAACATGTTGTTCTAGTGATACTTACATATAATATTGTGTTTTTTTGGTGTCGTCTTTCCAACCGATTACTAAGATTCAAAAACTACATCTGAAACGCCTTAATGCTAGGCAAATAATAAAAATATAGTTGTTAAAAAATTCGGAAATAATGTGCTACTATATTATTACAATACAATACAAGTCGCTTGTCGAAAGTTTAAAAGAGTACTGTTGTACATAAGTATCCTATAAATCAAATTTAAAACAAAGCAAAATCCCTGATCTGTATTTGTTTAGAATACTTTGAAAATATGTTTCATAGCGAGGAGAAGAAGACATTTTATGTAATGTTTGGAGAAATTTAATAAAAGTTTCGTTATATTATGCAAGTTGAGTGGATCTTAATTCTGAAATGCATAGTTTCTGAACTCATAGCGAGTTCAAAGATGAATGATTCCTATACTACTTTTAAAAAAAGTACACGTTTGTAATTAGGAAGATCGCTCTACCACTGGCTTGTACAAAATAAGGACATTTTATTCTTTAAAAAGAGTATTTCGGATAGCAAAGATATATACAACACGTTTAAATACAAAGAAATTTAACATGTCATTATGTTTTGTATAAGTTAATATTGCAGCTGGCATAAGACGTTATCGATACGCGAACAGAGGTAACATGCTACCAACCAAAAGAATGAAGGAGGTATGCATCTTGGAACTGGTAGAAAGCGTCGTTGGAGTGTCTGTAAAAGAACAAGAATGTTATGTTTAAAACAATTCTGAGGTACTAAAAAATCATGAATGGTTCAGCCAACAATTTCTAATTTACCTATTCCAAGCTGATTTGTAAGTTGCTGAGAAGGCCTTCTTGTGGAGCATGTTCGATATGGCAACTTGGTCTTTCTCTTTGGCGGATTTTGCAGTCCAGGAATGTCAATGCTTGGACGACTAATCTCACGACCGTTCAGTAGGCGGTCAAAGTCTTGCTCAATACGGTTAGCATCAGGACCTGTATTGCGTAAAAAGTGGTTTTAACGATAAAGCTCGATTCTGCAGACCTACAATTGTATGTAATTATGAATATAAATTTACCTCTAAAGTGAAATAGAACTTGAACACATTCTCCATTGTAAACATCTTTAGTCTGACGGGTATCATAAGTGAGGAGCCAGTCGGGAACGCCAAGTACTTTACGTGTTTCGTCAATGAAGTCCTCTCTAAAAAAATATTAACGTTTAACTTGTTCTCGATTTTATGCAAGTAATGTAATTTAAAGGTAATTAAATTTACAGTAAGAAATTGTTGAATTTTCGGATATTTGCGTATTTAATGATGTCCTTATCAGGCTCGATATTCGCACAGGCCATTCGCTCGGTAGCCCCATTCGGTGCATGAGTTTCGTCAATGAAGTCCTCCCTAAAAACATATTAACGTTTAACTTGTTCTCGATTTTATGCAAGTATTCCAGGTTCGTCCACTTGTGATACTCGCGGCGTAGCTAGCCGAATTTCAGCACGAGAGTAGCACTTGCATAGCAACGCGCTGCTACACAAATTGCTATCAGCAGGTATCAGGGTTAGACGAAAATGGAGTAATGTAATTTGAAGGTAATTAAATTTACAGTAAGAAATTGTTGAATTTTCGGATATTTGCGTATTTAATGATGTCCTTATCAGGCTCGATATTCGCACAGGCCATTCGCTCGGTAGCACCCATTCGGTGCATGGATTACCAGGGACCTTCCTAAAACTGATCCTGGGCCACCTGTTCACATGACATTGTAAAGATATTATAGACATATTGACTGGCATATTTCTGAAATATTTTGTTGACAATAGCTTACTCATAGGCAAATTAGGATCGATCTTGACATATTTGTTTTCTCCCAAACTGATAGGACCAAGTCTTCCTGTCACGTCACCCACTTCACAACGCAATGGCGTTTCCGGGGAACACTCTTGGGCATAAAACTCCACCTAAAAACCATCAAGATAAGATTCGTTAAACATGCTATCACAAACATGTCAACTTATTTCGGATCTAGTTTGTAATGTGCATTACGTTGTTAGGATCCGCTAAATGGACAAAGTAGGGATTCCACCTATAACCTGCAGCAACGCATCTATGAGCAAGTGACTTGACGGCTGCGTCATGTCCAACTCGATTGACAAAAGACAGACCATGCATGGCTTTTTGTCTACAAGGAGAAAAAAGTATGAATATATTTATTAATGACTTTCCGAGTATTTAGAATGAAGTTCTGGCTTGAAATTACTTACAGCATTACGGTTCACTTGTCCGGGGTATTTCAAGTTCACTTCAATAGCAGTATCACTAAGACTTCCATCATTGTACACTAGTTGAGTCTATTTCATAACATATATCATCATATTATTTAATGTTTTACACTTTTACTGCTGACTGCAAACTATACTGAAAGTATCGTGTATGTGAACTTACAAATCTCACGTAGCCCCATGCATAACCTTCTGGATGATGGAAAGACGCGATTGCCCTATACTCAGCAGCCTCGGATGGACTGTATCCTCGAACAAGGTCTGCACATGCGTATCTGTATCAGTCAAAAATAAAAATGTTTAACATCATCATTAGACAAAATGTGCACGGCATTCGTTTAGTTTACCTTGTATTTCTGTCGGTTTTGTGGATGACGATGGACCTTCCAATAATTGAGTGTGGAGCAACTAGTTCCAGATTTGTATCATTGTAGTGCTTCTCAAACTCATGGAGATTCCTGAGCTTATCAAATTTTCCGCTAAGATCTCCCGCTTCATACTGATCTGGAGTTCCCTTCGCAGGTGATACTCGTAATGTTGAATGGGTTGAAGTGTCCCCCCACGGAATGGTCTGAACAAGGCTGGGCTTCATTGATTGGAATTGAAGTCTGCAAAAAGATACGAAACACTACGAATAAGAAATACAAAGTCTTCCGAAACACCAAACCAAGTAACTTTTCTTCTTCTTTACCCTGTGGACATGATAGTTGGCAACAACTCCTTCCAATCCCTTGAGCATGACGTGGTATTTAACAGGAGAGAAGGGAGTTTCTTGAATAAACTCCAAATCGTCCAGTGATCCCTGTCTTTTTGGCGCCATTTGGAAACCAGTCCTTGGCCACAACTTTAACTCTGTACACACGTTGGATTCTTAAAGTCGAAGATAAAAATCATTCATTAAACTTCATAGTTTTATCGCATTTGGGGTGGTCCATAATGAACGACACATGGGGGGAAGACTTATTCCCACACAATCATTTTTCGGGCCGTTCACAAATAGCCCATGCTTCACTCCATGTGACGTTCTTTATGGATCATCCCTTTCGTACAATTTTATGCACCGGTGAACTCACTTTACACACGCCAATCTGTTTCCACGATGGATTGGATGAACCTCATCTGTAATGACGACAGACCTACCGACTATTCCCCATCGCCCGGTCAACGGAAGGTTAACATCAGTAGAAAAATCTTCGGGTATGGAACAAACTTGTCTTTGATCCGGCAACAGTTAACCTTTGAGTTCTCGTACTAACATCGCCTAGCTCACACCGGAAAGGACTTAACGGACCACAGTCGGAATATCCGCGCGATTCGGTGCTCACTCTGTACGGATTATAATGGTTTCCAGCGCTTTGACACCTATTTCTCCAGTCGTAGTAGTCCTTATTGATTTCACCCGAATGAATGGCCCACTCGTGGTCTATAGTATTGTTTTTCGAGCCATCGCTGTAGTGTAGTCCATCAACAAAAATACTGAAAACAAACAAATATTTTGAATAATAGCGTGATTTCATAATACTACAATTGACAATTACAATAAAATTTTAATGCATACCTTGTTTCTCCCAAAGGATCGTTCGCTTCTTGTATGAAATAAATGCTTCCTACCAACGGATACCGGAATCTGGCCATTGCTACAACGACTGCTTTCGTGTTTTCAATGTTTCCACACATCCATCTTCCACCATCACCATCCCTAGTAATTTTAAATACATTAAGTTAAGCAATTAGGGGTCGTCCATAAAGAACAGCATTAGGGAGCGAAGCTTGGGTTATCCCTTAGACCGATATTTGACTGTATAGTTTGTTGACTGGATTTTGACTTACTTGTAAACAACAACGGATCGTCCCATGATCGAGTTGGGTCCAAAAAGGGGTAAATTTTGGTCGATGTAAAGGCTCGTAACATTATCAAGTCCTGCAAGGGTTCCATACTTTCCGCTTAAATCGCCGAGCTAAATATTAACAAAATTAACAACCATTAAGAGGCCCAAACAAAATAAAACAAAATACCGATTTTTTAATACCTCAAATTGATCGTCAGTTCCACTGGCAGGATTGGGATAGTTTGCAACATTGACTTGGTATGGATTCCAATGACCTCCAGTTTTACTGCAAACAGATTCTCCTGGCTAAAAGAAAAGATGTGATTTTGCCCAGCATTAGAGTTGGTCGATAACAAAATAAGAATATTTCCCTGATTATAATCTTTTAAGTATTTACCCTTCTTTTTTGAAGTTTGGGGAACAAATGGACATGGAATGCGCCTCCTCTTGAGTTCAAGTTTCTTGCGGTGATATGCGTCTTTGTTGGATGAAATGGAGAATTTTGTACAAATGTGAAATTGACTTTGGCCGCACTTCCTTGCACTAGCGCTATACCTTTCCTGGGTTCAATCTGAAGATTTATTTAAAATTAATTAAGAACAAGGATAACACAGATAACTATACAAAAAAACTAAATAACTACAAAATTCTATGCCCTACAAATTAAAAAACGACTTAAAATTGATCCTCTACCTTTTGAATTCGTGCACAGCCTACAATGGTATCAGGCTTATCAGGATGAAAAATCACGACGAAAATCTTCCTCCTTCCGCCGTATTGAATGGGTGGTAGACTTGCGTCTTTGTAAACCTTCCTTGAGAAAATTGACTGTCGTGCACCAACACGGATTTTCCCGTGCTTTTCAGTCATCTCCCCGGCAGCACAGCTTTCAGTGTCAGTCTTTGAGCAGTATCCGTTTCCTTGACGATTGTCCGGATCCCACAAGAGTTGCAGAGTTTGACAATCTCCATCATCTTTGATAAAAAATGATAAAAATAAGAATTAGATTTGCGATATAAAAACACGCCTGGGTATCATCTTGCTTTTTTGATACGAGTCGAGAAAAATACTTTCATGGTTGGTACTTTTTTTCGTAAATCGACTAGTCTTTATTTGGATATTATCTTTGTATTTAGTGCATGATGATGGGCGGATTCGGGATATGCGTTGGCTAAATCTTATTGCTTTTTTCTACGCCACCGCCTATTATGTCATTTTCGGATTTTACTGGCGGGTTAATGCATCTGTTTAACAAAATTTTTAAAGCGCATGAAGGGTTTAGAACGGTCAATCACACAAATTTTGGTTGGATAATACTTTCAACCGGAGCGGATTTCGGAATCTGACGTCATTTTTGACTGTTTTTATACGGGAAAAACTGACGATTTTATACTGAGTAAAATTCAATTTGTTCTATTTAATATTTTCACCACAGGGGCATATCATGTTATCAAGTAACAAAATTTGCATAGAATTGCAACACAATCTCTGCATCAAGTTGTATCGTAGATGAAAAAGTAAGCGGATCTGGAGATATATGAGACCCCCCGTAGTTCAGTGTAAATAGTAGAAAATCATCATAAATTTCTAACTTTTAATCATACTATCGCTAGTGGCCAGCACAATAAACTACGCTGAGCCAATTTGCTGCTCATTCCATTGTATATGGCTGCACAAATTACCTCGTGTATTTGAGTTGTAGTCAGTTATGTACAACTTCCAAGCGTGATCTGATGCTGCGGGTCTGTCTTGATTTACATGGAATAAATCGCTATAGATTGACGTTGTAAGGCCTTCACGGTCGTTTAACGTCTGGAAGTAAACTGTTCCAGCCATGGGTCGTGTGAAATGAGCCACTCCTAAGTCGGGTCTCCGCTTCAGCCTTAAACCAAATTGAATTTTTTTATTAAAGCAAAACACTTATCATAAGAAAACAGACTTAAACATTACTAGCATGCATAAAATCGTCAAGACACAGTTTGTAGAGTCACTTTGATTATCATACTCAATAAAATAAACGTCCAGAGACGAGACATGATCACTTGTCTCTATGGCAATTGTTTTGTTCAAGACGTGATGATATTATCTATCAAAAAAACCCAACGATTATCGAAGTTATCTACAAACCGATGCAAAACGTCGAGAGACGAGACATGATCACTTGTCTCTATGGCAATTGTTTTGTTCAAGACGTGATGATATTATCTATCAAAAAAACCCAACGATTATCGAAGTTATCTACAAACCGATGCATGCGCGCATTATTGGAGTCAGGAAATCTAATCGGTTCATGGTTTTTTTAACCAAAAATATTCACGATGTGATTCATGAAGTGAACAAAAACCGTAGATAATCCTTTCCTAGTCAGGTTAAGGATTACTTTGAAACTGTGTTGCAGATCATTGACTTTTCATAAATAGTTCATACTCATACTACTTTTTTTATCAAATTCCTCGTCACTACACATTATTGAGGATACTTTCATACTTGACTTTTCTTAATTACGGTATTGCTTCGAATAAAATGTAGGGTTATGGTTTTATATCTACGAAAAACCGTAATAACTATGTTTGTCTAGTACACACTTTTTTTATATTGTGTAAGTATAAGATTGCTTTCTCTTCTCATTTGAAGTTTTATATGCAAATTTCAAAATTACCATGACCAAAATATTCAACTTACGTCAATAGTGGCACAAGTGCTTTGTCCTCGTGTGGTAAGCACAAGACTGTGTGCCCAAATCCCATCCGTACCGGTTAAATTGAACTTGTCAGTTGAAAGAATCACTGTGGATTCTGTGGGTAATGTTAGTTTGCCAAATACTTCGTCCAGTTTAACGATTCTGGTAATAAAACGAACAAAACACAAAATATTAGTTTACTTACGTGTAATTGATGTTTCTTAATAGAAAGCACACCTTAAATAAATCAAAATACTTACGGAGATCCGAGTACTGTACGGTCACAGCGTGAATTAGGATTCATTCCGTAGTTGACAGGGAACTCGTGAATAGCCCAAGAGTACTCGATAGGGTCAAGCCAGAGTGACTCAATACTTACAAGCACAGTGACTTTCGAACCTAGGCCCTCTTGAACCCAAGTCACTGTCCCACGAATTCCTTGACCGTTCAGGGGAGCAAACAGGGTAATGCCCTCGGCTAGTTTGAACATATTCATTAGAGCTGGGAAAACAAACAAAACAAAAAATTAGGATTCACATAATAATTAATTGGCGATTGAGCCTCGTCGTGACACCAGGAGAATTATGGTTTTTTCTAAGTGTAGTACAAGAGGCCTCTCAAGTGTTCAGTCGTTTATGTTGACATTTTTTCTCATTGTTAAAAGGTAACCAAATATGCAAATGTGAGTGGCAGGGCATGTTTTTCATGAAAGCTAACCATTCACCACCACTGTTCATACACGAATATTTACAATTATTTTATCACAATCAGAATCCTGTGAGAACATTTTGTAAACAATGCAGTAATAGTAATACCTACGAATCTAAATTTGCCGATGATTCATTGCAAAGTTCGTTGTAGTATGGCGCATATTTTCTGGGTCAATTTTGCATATTATTCAGTTCACACCATCGAAAATACCAAGCGGATATTTTTGGTCATTTACGTTTGTTTACATGGAAGTTTCACATTTGTATGTCTTCGTCGTTCGCCGGGCCAGGCAGTGTGTAATGGCGCCGACAAATTATCTTTTGATTGCGTCGTATTTTTTTCAAGTTGTTGTCTTGCTACTAAGAGAAACTTAACGGTTCCAACCGTTTTTAAAAGTTGTTTTCATAAACAACACTATTATGAAAGATGTTTTCCGGGGTGATCAAAACAAGGCAAGGTCAGACAGTAAGCTTTTGAGTGTAAGTCACGACTGCTGTCATGTCTTTTTCTTTTTCTTGCAAACTTCGTTTTGTTCAAAATGTTTTGCGTTCTCAGGTACCATGATAACCAAACATATTTCCACAAAAGTCCGTGAAATATGGCCGATGTTCAACTCTTACAACTCTTTCTCAACTCTGTTTTAATGAACTTTTCGCTCGGCCAAAAACATTCTCATAAAAACCGAGGATTATCTCAATAATATTGATAGAGTCATCACTGCTTCACTATTACACAGATGAATGACTTTTGGGATTGTAATATTTTCATATTTTTTTTATATTCCCTACTTTTACGTTTATTGGTTTGTGCATGACGTAATTACATATTACTATGAGTAGCCATTATATTTACGACTTCTTTTCTATACAAAAAAAAAATCCTCTTCATAATATTATATATATTTTTTACTACAGGTTAAATGATTTTCTCCGTCAATGCAGTTTTCTTTTTTAGGAGACTGGCGCGGCGTGCCTCGTCGTCCCTTGCTTTGAGACCACCCAGAAAGTGATTTGGTTACATATATAAAAACACAACAATACAAATATTTTTCCACTAAATAAAAAACCATTTCTCAGAGCTTTGAGTAGGTTCACGAGTAGAATCGTGCGGTAGGGTCTAATCTTGTGTAAACTATATCTTCAAAAATGTTCTTTGAATCTCTCATTCCCCTTGTTGAAGAAGACATCATCCACAAAGGGATGATCCATAAAGAACGTAACGATGATTGAAAGATGGGTTAGTGGAAAGTTCACTCTCATATCCTCATTTTTCGGGCTGTTCACAATACCCATCTTTCAATCATCGTTACGTTCTTTATGGACGAACCCAAAGTGAGGATGGTTAAGGATAAAACAACTTGTCTTAATCCATTTTTTAATACAAGGTTGAAAGAGAATACTCCCTTGTACGGTTGCCTTGAAGCCGGTGTGGTCATTCAAGGACCCTCCTCAGCGTAAACGCTTCCACTGGACAACTTTTTTATGAGAAGATGAAGGGATAGGGGGAACGGAGCATCACAAATGGAGAAGATACGCTTCTTACAATGACAATGCTCTATTATGTCGTTTTAAGTTTACTATTTAAAAGTCCCGTCAAGACGAATGATAACTCAATCTCTGTCCCTAACCAGTAGCGGATTCCATCGAGTTTTTTTTATTTGGTCGTTTGGGGAAGGAATGTGATGTTATGACTGATACAAATGTATGTTGTCCATTTAATGCATTCTAACATGATAACCAACATATTTTCTATTTGCTTAATAGTTTATTATGAAACCGAAAGTTAATATAGTTTTCATTTCATTACGACATGTTTTACAGGTTTTGTAATAAGTTTGCAGGTATAAATTCATAAAGCACAGGCTTTGTGCTGTTTCTCTGTCTAGTCGTGCGGAGAGGTTCGACGATAAAAATCTATCGTAATTTTATTTCCACTAAAAAATTGTCCCCTCCTGTTGTTTCATCCCAGACGGAGATACAATAAGTCTCTGTCACAAACTAGGTATTGCAACCTTGTTTTTATTCGCAAATTTAAATCTTGTCACCATTTTCTTATCTCTGAATGAATGAATGCTAAACAGTGGGAGGCAGTACAAACATGTCCACTTTCATCAATTTCAGCTTAATGGCTAGTCTACCCCGCAGGATCTTAGAAAAAAATATTATCCTTGTCGTTGTATCATCTTATGTGACAATACAATCAACAGAAGAATCCCCTGCATTCCATTACCATATCAAGTAAAACTCTAAATTTTTTAAAAACTTCAACCTGTCCAGTGCATCAAACTACTTAACCTGATGCAAACTTATATCAATGTGATCACTTAAGGTTACTCTGTCGTGCCAGCCCTTTGACACCTTAAATAACTTCATTTCATAAATAATAATCAAGCTCTGGCTGAGGTTAAGAAGGGAGCAAACAAGAAATGAACCAAGAATGCTGCTGCGGTTAACCAGTCTACAGCATACACCATGTCAGCACAACCAGTCAAGGAACAGTTTTTATCGTGATCCTGATCATCTCCGCACTTTTTGGTTTGGAAAAAATGACCACACTGAAATCTGTTACATCAGCAACCGTGAAAAACACAGACTACAACGAAAATCTACCTGCACACAACAAGCAAGAGGAAACTCTTGATTAACTCTTGGAATGTGAAAAATGGGAACACACGCCGCAAATCAAGATAATAATGGTTGTAGTTACCTCTGACTTTTACCGCATGCCCTGAACATGCTCAGAATTTATATTTCATCAGTCATTAGTGCAAAAATCTGATGTAAGTTTGCAAGGAGTGAGTTATCATTAATAAGCGCTAATGGTACACGAAAAGGATTGGTTATTGGTTTTTACATAGGATAATATGTAACACAACGTTGTAAATATGTTGAGGTATTTTTTTTTGTAATATTTTGGCTTGGTTTTGACAAACAGTATAATTTTCTATAGGCACAGCAGCAGGTCGGGTCAAGTCGTTTTTATGACAGAGTTCATCATGCTGATGAGTCTTTTGATGAGGATGATTTTCCATAAATTTTAAACGACGTATTGTATTCCTTTTGGTGTCTTACTGCGGCATAAACATAACGAAAAAACAGCATTATGCGAGGCAGTGTTAGTCAGGCTTTTTTTATGAAGGTGAAAACTTGCAAGACAACATTTTTTTGGGAGAACTGACAACAATCGCAAGCGCGTTGAGTATTCTCTATGATTTTCTGTATTGATCCGTGTCGTGTCAGTCACACAACAGATAATTTTGAAAGACGCAGATTTATTGGCGTTATTATCATGTACATGCAATTATTTAATTCGATATGCCTACTTGTTCTGTGAAACAAAAATTGTAACGCGGAGTGACGATTACAACGAAGTTAGAAAAAAATCTTCTTCCGATATCAAAAACGGCCAAAAGGTAACATTAACAATTGGACATTGCTAATATCATTAGTGTAGATGGTTTGTCATAAACCGGAATGTGAACCAAACTTGTTCTCCATTAATGGAATATTGTGTGACCTACTCTGCAAGACATTTTCATAGCTGAAGCTGATTGCTTCTCTGAGATGTTATGTAGCTCAATATTTCTGCAATATTCATAACCTTGTTGAGATTCATGAATAAAACATTCATAACGCGTACATTTTTTAAAAAAGCTCTGCGTGGCCGATCAACTTACGTAATTTCCTGTTTAGGAAGCACCAATCACATCAAAAATTGAACATTCTAAGTGATGTCAAATGTTGAGTAGTCTATACTTACTGACTATGTATCCACTGCTTTCCAATGAGCTGCGAAAACGATTGAATAATTTAATCAGTACGTACAGCTCACTACGCAAAAACATTCCGCTATGATTACTTTAGCTATTGTAATAATTTATGAGGATTGCGAATGATTACTTTTTTTGTCTTGCGGGAAATTGACCACATAAATAATTACGACAGGTTTGTAACAGAACCGCCTAGGCAGATTGATTATGCATGTTTATAAGATAATACCATCCTGCAAAATCTATTCTATTGTCTTTTAATTATGAAAATGACCGAAGCCAGGAGCCACTCTGTATTACAATATTACAATATATCGGCAATAAGCACGTACCACGGTGAATCATTCTGAGAAGAGTAATAAAAACAATAGAATGACGATTTACTCCAAACTTCCACGTAGGAATGCTTAAGTGTATAGAAATTGTAATGAGAAAGGGAGAGTCATTGTTAACGACAATTATTGTGTAATACAAAGTATTTTCTTGTACATAGCTGACAATAGGAGGTGGCAGCGCATTTTTTTTTTCAGGACACAGTCGCTCACTTGTTTCCGGCGAAAGACTGTAGCTTTTAGGTTGCTTACAATTTGGAATGTTTTGGGTTCGTCAATCAAGCAAACAAAGAGCAGAAAGAAGTTTTCCCATAGCTGTTCCCTTTTATTTTGCAATTTTTAACAGAATGCGTTTTAAAGCAGCATTTTATCAGCCCCGGGTCCCTTTACATTATTCAAACAGTATTGTAAATCAGCAATTCTGTATAATTTTTACAGCTATTCTCTATATAGGAAGTGTTGATTCATACAAAAAATTGTGCAAGCTGTGCTTGTATTTCCCTAAGGTTTGAATTTCAAGGAAAATTGACGAAATTTATATAAACTATCCCAACTTTTTTTGTTTGTAAAAGGGTCACTATTGGGGATAGCAATCCCCATTGCAAATTATAAAGAGAACACACCGATCAAGTGATGATTTGCAATTTTTGTTCATCTTAGCATGTCTATGTAATAATGAACTAATTGTGTTCAATTTTGTTTCAGGAAATGCATAGTATTCACGGTTCGGCCAGACTCCCCGTAACACATTAACAGTCCTTAGTTAAAAATTGTGATGATACCATTTTAAAGTTGTCAAAGGAATGGACTGTTTTGTTACTGTTAGAAGAGTGAGCTAACTGTTTTGATAAGTATACACAATACACAGAGCCTAAAGACAAAACGAAGAGTAGCTGAGGCATTTAGACAAATGACAGCAAATTACGCTAATGATTTGATTTAGTTATGCGTTCACTATACATCATCAAGATAATATAGGTGTACCGTGCTTTTAAATGTGTGACATGGCATGCATAATCTAGTCTTGATTAGTATGATGAGTATTGGTCATGAACACAAGTGAAACAGCTAAGGCTAAAATAATAATATATTAGACGAAACCACGAGACACGTCTTCCCTTCTCCTTTTTCTTTAATATTGTATAAAACTAATACAACTTTTAACGCACAATGCATCGCTCTCGTGGGAGTTAAACCACAAGATGATAAAAAATTGTTATGAATGGCGCAAAAGAGAATTGTTCACTAACCACTATCAATTACACATTAACTTTTTTGCCATTCACTATTTTACGATGATGAATGCAATTATACTCGCAGCCATCTGCTTCTTTCTACGACCTCGGTTGTATACTAAACCTGAGTGTGGATAAAAACAAAATTTCATTCAGGTTTCTTCACTATTGCCTGGTTTTTGTGATGCACTTTAAAAACGCGGATTTAATGAAATAGTCTTGAGTTTAATGTAGTCTAAGAACGACAATGAACGAAACATGTGTTATGGTTTTTTATTCATGGTTTTCGGGCTGATGACAATGATTCTTTTAACTATGCTTTTGACACATTACTTACTAC